>JAFBJT010015616.1:148165-175665 GCA_016785325.1 Chascanopsetta lugubris | reverse complement strand
AGTGGAGGCTCTAATTCAATTAATTCCCTTTTCCTGTCTTTCCTGTGGTTTTCCACGTGTTGTTAAATTCCTCCCTTTCTCCCCACTGTCTCTCCGTGTGTCTGTCTCTCTGCCGTCAGGTTTCCGTGTGCTCACCGACTGCAGCGACTCCCACCAGACCAAGTGCATTAAATGCTCCAGTGGTGAATACCAGCCCGGCTGGACCGAGGAGGACCAGTGTCTGCGGCAGAAGTTCTGTGACCCGAGTCAGTACCAACATCTTGAACCATGAAATCCTGCGCCTTCTCATTGTAGATGTTTGAAATTTAGATTTTTGTGCTCTAATAACTTGCTGCTTTTAAAGGTGCTTTGTGTAAGACTGTGGTCATTGCTGTCACTTCTAAGAATATTACAAAAACAATGACATACAGACATTTGGAATCAGGAATGTTTCATGACATTACCCTAAAATGAGTCCACTAATGTATATTTAAAGAGGGGGGGTCCTCTCTATGTGTTTACAGTAGGACACACTAAACATCTTATGAGTTTTAATGACGACTGAGGTCGACCGCAGGTTCCCCTGCGTGTTCAGAAGGTTGAGGGTGAGGTGATGGATGCAACATGCAACTTCACCTCTAGATGGCACCAAATCATACGCACTGCGCCTTTAATTTCATTCAAATCATTTTTCGATCTATTTTTCATTTTTCTTTCCGTCCCTTGCAGTGAAAGGCTTCACGAAGAGGCCTGAGAACCTGGTGGCTGAGGAGCTGTGTCGCTGCCTCCCTCACCTCCAGTGTTACCCGGTCAACTGTGAGTTCTGTGAGAGGATTCCCACCTGCGGCGCTGGGTTCGGACTGGAGGTGGATCCAGGTGAGATGTGCGGCCTCTAGAATCAATCACGGTGGTGACGTCATCGCCCCCTCAGAGACCGATAATGATAATCATCATTTCAGAGTACTCGAACGGGAGGAAGCACTGTGTCGCATGTAAGAAAGGATTCTTCTCTGCCGAGGAGAACGCGGAGGAATGCAGACCGTGGACAAGGTAAGCGCGGATGTTCGCGCATGTTTACATCACAGAGTGGAGGCAGCGTCCGTGACGTCTCCCATAGGTTTCTGTAGAGTGCTCGTGAGGCTCGTAGTGGGCGGTTCACCCGCCTAACTGCTCCTACTTCCTTGTTCATCCAAAAAACGGGCGAGGGGGGGCGCAGGTAGAGCTGATGCTGTCCCAGCATCCACAGAACATGGCAGGTGTCACTCAAGAGGCCACGCCCTTAATTAGGCACAATATCAAACTTCCAGAGAATTCAAATCAGCCGGCTGTCACGAAAAAAAAACGGACTGATTGAAACCAAAACTGTAGTTTGTACCTGGCTTTTTCCACGACGCGGGAGTCTATTGGGATTGACTCACTCTTTGAGCCAGCCTCAAGTGGCCACACTGTGAACTGCACTTCCATGTTGGCTTCATCTCTCAGCTCCAGAGGTTGCGACGAGGCAGAGTGCATGTACGTGGACGCACAGAGAAAGGAAAGCAGGATTGCCCTGCTATCCTCATCAGAACTTTCCATTCACTTCACTGACTTTGTAAACAACCTCAGCAAAACCTGATGGCTACACTTAATCATTAATAACCTTAACTTAACCACACATCTCACCCCTCACATCACCCTGGACCACAGGCATTCAAATCTGTCACATTAAGACCACACTTTAGTCCCTGTGAAGTCTACTGTTCCACACACACACAGACACACACACACACAGAGTGTCTGGCCTTGAATCTCATGAAAGGAAAATGTAATTGGGCCGATCTCCTCACCACAAATCAGCCACCGCCCTCCCCCGCTGGCTTGATCTGCGATGATGATAATCATAATGATGATGATGATGATGAAGATGGATTGAAAGGAAGAAAATCGACCTCTTTTTCCCCCTATTCACTTTTTTCCTATTTGCTTATTTGACAACGGTTGGAGTTTAGTGGAACATATGTCCTCGTGTAGTTTTTTTCCCCCCTCGCTGATTTTGATCACGGTCTCTCTCAGCTGTAAAGCCGGAGGCAGAGCCGAGGTCCAGCCAGGCAGCGCTCAGGCCGATGCTGTGTGCGGACCCCCTGTGTCCGGTAGGACATGTTGATGACATGCAAATGAATCCATAAGATTTACATTGCGTTTTCCCAGTTAGATGTAACATGCATCCGTCGTGTCCGTCCCGCAGGTGCCTCGTCCTCCTGGGTGGTGGTCTCAGTTCTGTCGGTCATCATTGTTTTGTGTCTCCTCATCCTGCTGCTCTTCTGCTACAAAGACAAGCTGAAGTTACTCTCAGGTGAGTCGAACCTCCGTCTGAGGGGGAGAAGACAGAAAACGTGGAGGTGTCAACCCTCTCCTCCCAAGCTTTTTTGGAAAAGTGGTGGTGAGAGCCGCAGACATGCTCCCTGAGCACTGTGGACTTTCCTTCCCTGCACCTGGGTCTGGAAAACGTCAGAGTGGAGCACGGCGAGGAAAATAATCTGGAAAACTCGTGTGCTGATGATGTTTCTAATATGTGCCACAGATGCAAAACAGGAAGCATAAAAATATCTCAAGGGTTCATGCACTTAGCTCACTCTGTCTAATGTGTCGCCTTGGAAAGATGATGCAGAGATTCAGACACTTTCCTGTCAGTGTGACAACTTGCCTCACTTGTACAAACTCGTGTTGTGTTGTTGAGATGTAAAAGTTTCAAAACACTTTTCCAGGTCATTCGGTGAAGAACATCTGATGTTTGAGATTCATTCCTCCTTAAATCACGTGTTTCTGTTTCTTGCTTTCAGTGAATCTGCGATCCTGTGTTCAGAATCTGAAGAGGACGAGGATACAGCAGGTAAATCAATCATTCAGACGATCAATCAGTAATTTCATCCATCCTCCCTCCCACCAACCAATGCACCAACCAACCAATCAATCAACCCAACAACTAACCAACCAACCATCCCACCCATCAACCAACCAACCAACCAAACCATCCACCAATCAACCAATCAATCAAATCCACCAACCAATCAATCAACCAACCAACCAACCAACCAACCCATCCACCAGTCAAACAATCAATCAAATCAACCAACCTACTAATTGACCAACCATCCCATTCACCCACCCACCAACCAACCCACTCACTCACCAACCAACTAACCAACCAACCAATAAATTAATCAACCCAAACAACAACCAACCAACTAACCCACCCACCCACCCACCCACCCACCCGGCCACCAACCCACCCGGCCACCAACCCACCCACCCGGCCACCAACCCACCCGGCCACCAACCAATTAATCAGCCATCCCACCCATCGTTTATCATACAAAGACTAATTAAGATTTCTTTTGGTTACTTGAAGTAGAAGTATCTTTACTAACAAACACATCACTCCTCTCTCTCTCTCTCTCTCTCTCTCTCTCTCTCTCTGTCTCTCTCTGTGTTCCAATGCTCCAGGAGACCTTGGCCCCTCTGTACCACAGCGGGGGTCCCAAGTGTTCCCCATGTGAGACCACCAAACTCATCTGCCAGGCCCCGCACAGCCCCACAGACCAGCTCCCCGCCACATATCCCACCACCGTTCCCGAGGTCAAGGTGTCGCTGCCCTTCACGGCGGAAACCACCGAGACCACCGCGACCAGAGACGATCTGAGGAGAGGGTCCGGAGAACCGGAGGAGGTGTCGGAGGAGGAGAAGGAGCAGGAGGAGGGCGGGGTCACAGGCGCGTCCCCACTGATGGCCTGCTCCTGCGTGTGCGTCGTCCCCGTCCGCGAGCCCCTGGAGGTGGGCGAGAACGAGGACTGCAGCCAGGCCGTGGGTCCCGGGACCCCGGGGACCTGCTCGTGCGGGGGACAGGACGGGGAGAGGGACGGAGACGAGAGCGGGAAAGAGGAGAGGGGTGAGACGGGGGACGGGAATCAGGAAAAGGTGGTTGTGTGCAGGAACGAGGCGGGCGCCGCTTCCCTCGTCTCTCTCTCCCCCCCTCTCGTCCACACCGCCTCCACCGTCCCCCCGTCCACTCCCCTCCCTGAGCTCTGCCTGCCTCTGTCCCAGGCTGTGGTGTCACCCGAGTTCAAGCCCCACGCGATCGACAGGCCACAGGTGAAACAGGAGGAGTTCTACAGACTGGGCGGTGAGGACGCCACCTCAGCAGATAACAGCACAATGACCTCGGTCAGTCCCCTGATGACGTCCTCGTCCCTCAGAGATCTGTACCTGGACAAACCCCCCGAGGCCCCAGGCCCGGACCCAGGCCAGGCACTGTCCTGTGAGGACACGGCTGCGAACAAGCTCTCGTCTGGGGGGGCGGAGCTGCAGTGTTCACCTGAGAGCCTCCACAGTCAGCTGGCTGAACCAACGCTAACCTCAGGTAGGTCCACATGTCAAACACGGAACATTTCAAACTGGCAGAACAAAGAGAAATCTGCAAATGAAATGCTAAGATGGAAAAAACAAAGCCTTAGTGGCTTTTAAAGCCAAAAACAACCTGGCACTTTCTTATCTTGTAAATTTAAAAATGTTCCCAGTCGATCACATGCAGAGGTCTTTGAGTGTGGACTTGTTGAACCGGCCACACAGAAGCTGCAGAAACTGTGGAGCTCTATTATGTAAATAATGCAGTAACATTTTAGACGTTTGCATTATTTATCTACATAGTATCTTTATTTGAGTTCATTTAAGCATCAATATGTCTTTAAAGGTTCTAAACTATTAAATCATTTTGGTATCTTTATTTTTAGTTTTCGTTTGGTCTACAAAAAAAGCTATGTATTAAATATAATTATTATTATTGTTGTTACTTTGGTTATTATATCATTCTAAATGAAGCATTTTCTCTAGATGCATAGAAAAAAAACTGATGATAATTCCGACAAGCAACCTGGGAATTTGTATTTATTTATTTATTTATTTTCTTTTTGTTTCCTTTTTATGTAGAAGTCCCTAATTCATTTTGTTGATTGTCTTATATATTTATTTATTATGCACATTTATTGTGTACGTATGAGAGGTTAGGTAAAACCTGAACACAAATATGCCACAGCCCCTCGATATTTAATGTTTATAAATATCATCATTTTACCTTTGAACATTTTACAAACTAAAATGCTGCTGCTGCAAAAAAAAAGTAGATTTGTATAAAAAAATACATGTAGTTATACATTTATTCAAGCCAATAGAAAACTCATAGGGACATCTGAGAGCACAGTGGTTGTGTGGCACGGAGGTAAAGGCTCATTTCAAAGACTGTGGGAGTCCAGTGGTGTTTGCCAGGTGGATTGTGTGTCTGTGTTGTTTGTATAGGCCGCCACCGCCGCGCTGCCACAGACTCGAACCCATACACGGTTTGATCCACTAACTTGGTGGAACCCGCCACCAAGAATAACACAATGAAAGTGGGGTCGGTTTTATAATGGAAAGTTTTACTGTCACATGCTTGAACTTTGTATTGTTCTCACGAAAGCCTCCACACACATGCTGCCAAAACAGGGGGGGAGGAGGAAAAAAAAATCTCCGGGAAACATATTTGTGTATTTGTCTCCTGGCCACTGAGCGGTTATGGTTACTTATAATAAGTGGTATTATCCCAGCAGTGTGATGGGGACAGTGGTCTGCTCCAACCGGGGTATCATTAAGTGAACATGCTGAACACGACTTATAAGAGAGTATTGATTTCAGAGGGAGAACAAATCGTTTTGTGTGTGTGTGTGTGTGTGTTTCAAAAATATATTTCATTGACGCCAGTATCCAGAGGTGAACCCTGTGTTGCAGGAGCCCACACAGGAAGCAGGAGTAAACGTGTGCGCTGGGTGAGCCAGCGAACCGCCACAACCACACACTCCGACGTTCAGTGTCAAGTGTGAGTGAGTGAGTGTGTGTGTGTGTGTGTGTGAGCGAGCGAGCGAGCGTCCGTGTGCATCAGTGTGAACTGTGCCATCCGCCGAGCTCCTGTTTACGCAGAATTCCATAGGGTTGCGCAAAAAGTGACCACAACCTTAATTGGAGCAAGATGTGAGCGGCCTGAGTAATAGTTTTAAATCCTTACCCACCCAACGAAAACACACACACACACACACACACACAGAAACTTATGAGGACTATTTTGGACTGACAGCTGGGTCCTTTAATGACACGTTTCCAACTGCGTTTCCCATCAGGCAGTAATTAAACACCCTTTCCCGCTCACACTATTTAAAGGTGAAGCGAGGGTCAGAGGGTTTCATCTATGCAAACTCACAAAGAATAAAGTTTATTCAATGATGGCTCAGCAGTTTTATTCGTTAAAGGTGCATTAGGGAACTTTTTGCTTTGTTTATACTCTAATGAGCAACAACTATTCATCAATAATTATTGTTATTATTGACATTCTATCACTCACTTGGTTGACACTATCAGCCTGCAAAGTAACTCAGGTCAGAACCTCCTGTGACATTAGTGCTAATCATATATATATATATATATATATATATATATATATATATATATTAGCACATGGTTCTAAGTCCCAACAGCGATTTAGATAGCTAGCCAGCAGTTATAGCGCATAATGAATATACGCAAACAATGTCATGCAAACTGTGACAGAAGTAGACATGGCGGATCAGTTCCACTGTGGGTCAGTGAGGTAAAGCACAGGCAGCCGCCGTGGTTTACCTGCCGCCTTTATGGTTATGATTATTTTCTTTTTGTTGATACTTGGTGACTGCAGGCCACTGCACTGCCACCGGTGTCGCTATAACCAACCATTTTTTTTCTCCAAAGTTTCCTGATACTCCTTTTATGGTAAGTTCCCTTTGCTCAGCAAGTCACATAACCCAGATTCAAACGGGCAACTAACCGGGTATGGTACTGTAAGCAAAAGTTCTGAGGAAAGCTTTTGTATATGTGTGGTTCCAACAGATTTCACATCTACCCCCTGTCCGAGTCATATGGCTCCATTTGTTGGGTATCCAACTAAAAAAAAAAAAAAAATAGTTGGCCTGGCATTAAGAGAAGATAAACAGGAGAAGCCGAGCAGATTCCACAGAGCTTTGTTTTCAGAGTTGTGGTGAAATGTCATAGTTTGAAGCTGGACCTCTCAGACTGGTATTCCGGGAAAGCGGCTCTCAGAAGGGGGAGCACAGAGACACACTCTCTGAGAGTGTGTTTGTCTGTCTGTGCACAACTTTATGTGTGTGTGTGTGTGTGTGAGTGTGAGTTGAAAAGTGTTTGCTGGAGCCTGTTTGCTTAGATTTACTGTGTCCCTGTGTGTGTGTGTGTGTGTGTGTGTGTGTGTGTGTGTGTGTGTGTGTGTGTGTGTGTGTGTGTGTGAATAAATGAAACATGAGCCATGAGTCACAGAGGGTCGGTCTTGTTTTGCCAGACGGGCGACTGGTTAAAATAAGGAGCAGAGGCTGAATGTGTTGAGCTCTGGCTTTCACAACAGATCAGACACAGACGATCGTATAATTCACCCTCATTTGCTCAGATTTGTCCACGGAGTGAGCGAGGAGTGAACTTATCTCAAGGCGGTTGCAGAAACACGTTTTTGGAAAGGTTGGAAAGAGTTGAGCGCCGCTATTCTTTTTCTTCTGTTTTTTTTTCTTCTTTTAAACGTATTCAGCCGTGTCTGTAAAACCCTAAAACCCAGGGATTTTGTTTTGAGAGCCCTCGAGTTTCTCACGCTAAAACCGTCGCGGAGGCTTTGACACAAATATGTCAGAAGAGGATGTGATGCGGCACTCTGTGTGGCGGCCGCCTCCCTGTGGTCATCCTGCGCGGTCATCACGCCCACTTACCGTTTGTCATGCGAGGTTAGAGCCCGGATCGAGTCCCCGCCGTCGCATATAGGCCCGTCCATAGGGGGAAGCTTTTATTCTGAAAGTCCATCTGTGTGTGGGAGGGAGAGGTTTGACAGCAACGGTGTCTTTCACAATTGTATGTATATTTATATATTTGAATTTCTACATATTTTCCAGTGAGGCGTCACCGTGACGTTTTCTATCCCAGAGAGGGAAGTTGATTCATGCCGCAAATGTCCATTTAAAGCCACATGCAAAAAGAGGCATCCTGTGGTCAGGATGCATGTCGCAGAACCTAAATCTTTACTTCCAAGCATGTAAGAGAACCTACTGTCGTCATTTGGACTCAATAGAGTCTTAGTTCATTCATTCTGGGTTAGGGAGTGGCAGTGGCTCAGCGGTGAGAGCAGTTGCCTTTGAATGCACTGGTTCGAATCCCACTTGGACTTTGCTGCAGTGACACTGGCGCCGACACTGATGCCCCAGAAATACCCCATGCAACATGGCGGCCTCCATAGAGAGGACCTGCCTCGAGTGTAAATATAAAGGGCTCCAGGGTAATGACAACAACGATTCGTGTATTCATGTGATTATACACTCATAGAAATAGATATAGTAAATATTTTCACCGAATTCTACACACTGCACCTTTAACGGCTTCCCCCACGCTCACAGATTATGCTCTCGTCCTCATCCAGGTCAGGTGTCGGGGAACCACAACACCACCTTCATCTCCAGCGGGCAGGTGATGAACTTCAGCGGCGACGTCATCGTGGTCTACGTCAGCCAGACGTCCCTGGGCAGCGAGGGGGCGGGGCAGGACGACGCCTTCGGCAGCCCCGTCCAGGAGGAGGCCAACGAGACGGCTCACTTCTTCCAGTGCGGCGGCCCCCCGAGGTCGCGGGGGGACTGCGCCGCCCACTGTGCGCCGTCACAGGACGAGACCCTGCCGGTGCAAGAGGTGATGGCGGAGCGGCCGCCGGGGAAGTGAAGAGGGGGAGATGGCGAGATGACTCCCATCACTTGATTTACACGCTCAGCTGTCAATCAAACCCTGCCTCATAGCATTAAAGGGACATGTAGTTTACTGCTCTTTCATCAGGCCTCATGTTTTAATTGGCATCGAACGCTGTAGATCTCTCACTGTAGCGTTGATGCCCCTCCCCTCACAGAAAAGGTTGTCCTGTCTCTCCTGTGATTGGTCGGTTGACGTAGGAGATGCCCCGCCCACTAATGTATCAAAACTGCCGCTCGACCAGGAAGCAGAATGAAAATAGAAGATGAGACATTTCAGCAGTCTCTGAATGAGCGCTCCCTGTTGTCGTGGAGCAGGAAACATGGACGCTTGTCCGTTATTTTGACTTTTGACTTTTACCTGCGTCTCATCCATTAACATGGAGGAGGCAGGATTTTTTAAATTCTTTTATTTTTAATTTTTCACTTTTCCGGTTGTCGCCACCAGGTGGCCACTTCCAAGGTGCTGTCCTGTCAGCCATGTTGCTGTGCACTCTATGGTTCTCACATATCAGATAACAGTACCATGACCTCAGGCTTTGATCAATCAGCTGATGGAGAATTGTAAAACCGTGTCCATGTCATTTTTTTGGAACATAATCAAAGAATCACTCTTCTCAGACTCTGAGCATGGCCTCAGGCACTTCTCCTCTTTTAATTTTTATTTTTTTCCTTTCCAGTGGAAAAGCTTCAGGCTCTTTCACATGGAAACTCCCCTCATTCTAGACAGTGATGGGAAATTCTGCGTAGAATTGGATGTGGAACTAGAGTTCAGACTGGAACCAGTTCATGTTTTAATGGTCGTATGGAAATCACAGATACAAAGGCACTTCAGTTCTATCACCTTTCGATTGTAAAGGTTAAAGCCAGCAGGTTTCAGATTTGGCATTTTCAGCAGTTACATAACGGAATGTCCACCATGTGGAAGTAATAGACTGCCATGAAAAGAAAATATTTTTGAAAGGAAATTTAATAGAGTGGCAACATGAGAACCTGCGAGTGGAATCAAAGTCTTTTCAAATGGAAACAAGCCATTCAGTTTTATATATATATATATATATTGCATCAACTGCTGGAAAAAAGATTTTCATATAAAAGATTTTGTGTATATGAATTATATAAAAATGTAAATATATACATACATATGTATGTATGTATGTGTGTGTGTATATATATATATATATATATATTTGTTGTTTTTTTTCTATGAGTTTTCAAAAGACACACTTCCTGTTTTGGTACGATGCTTCAGACTAATCTCTCCTTATTGCACCTCAGGTGCAGTTTGTGTCGAATAAAGAAATGCTATGCATTCGATAAGCTATTTTATTACCAGTTTCATTGTGTTTATAAAGTAAGTGCACGCCTTAATGAAGAAAACCTGTTCAGATGATTCTTTTTTTTCGATCCAGAGCAGATTGTTTATGTAATATTTCAGAGTCTTACGTGATGGATGTTTGTATATATAATTGTCCCTTATTCTGTCCCCATCCTGTCTTGTCTCACGTCTCATGTGGACGCGTGGAGCCGAGACATGAACAGCTGGTGAAACATTCCTTCACGTGTCGGCGCCCTCACCATCATCCTGTACATATCAATCAATGAAAGACTGGAAGAATATTTTTGATTGAAATTAAAATATGTTTTGCATCTAATCCTTTTCCTGGGATTTTTTTCCTCGTTTATTTCCCCCAGTTGATCTCTAGTCTTTTTTTTAACCAAGCCATGCTAATCACCCATGCAGCGTGTCCCCGTCCCTGTGTGGACAGACAGCTGCCGGCCTTTCATCGGGCCAGGCGATGGCGAGCAGCTGTGAGGAGCCACTAATGTCACCGTCAGACCGACCAGCGTCACAGAGCCACCACATGAGACGAGCTGACGGCTCATTCAGACCTGGCTTAGGTCAGCAGCTGTATGTTTATGAACACGTGTGTGTGTGTGTGTGTGTGTGTGTGTGTGTGTGTGTGTGTGTGTGTGTGTGTGTGTGTGAGTGCAACTTGTCTCAGCTTATTTTATGGTTGTTTACGTGAAACAGGAAGTTATGACTGGCTTTCACATGGTTTACATGAGACTCGGCTGGACGGCCAACACACTGCCTGACTGTAACTTTAAAGGCGTGTGTGTGTGTGTGTGTGTGAGAGAGAGAGAGAGAGAGAGAGAGAGAGTAGGAAGTCATAGACCCGCTTGTTGCTCCAGCCCACCTTCTAGTGGCACGTGTCTGTAAGCACAAGTTAAAATATAATTTAATACCATAATTCAAATTTTCCAATTTTTTTTTGATGTTTTATGAGTTGGTCCTAAATTCTATGTCAACAACTTCAAAAGAATTATTTCATTCTTATTCAGATTTATTTCAAACCTCTGAAAAACAAAATTTTGACTATGTTTACAATGCCAGTAAAGCCCAGCACATGTAATTATTTATTATTACATTTTTCTAAAATTGATTTTCACCAATATGTCCTGAGCTATTTGGAACATTTTACTACTTTCAAATTCACTTTTTGCAGACACCAAAATTCAAAAATACAATTTTAGGTTAAATATGATGGACATAGATAGATAGATGATAGATAGATGGATGGATGGATGGATGAATGGATGGATAGATGCTGACATGGAGCTGATGCTGAGACATTAGACCTTCCTGTGGAAAGCACCAGGAAATCCCCTGTGGCCAAACATTGTAATTACACCCGTCTCACCTGCACGTCCACGGTTTAAGTTTCCGCTGCAGAGTATTTTTTCCCTCTTTTTTTTTTTCGACGAGTCACAGAAACTTTATGATACATTTGAAAGTACAAACCGTACGACTGAGTTACATAAAGCAACAGCTGCAGCTTTAAACAATTATGATGCTCCACATAAACACACAAACACCCCCACTGTGACTGTGTGCTGGATGTGTCATGTGACCGCACACTGGGGAGCATGTTAACATTTTGCTCTAATCGATTAGCACGACTGGAGCCACTCAACAGAGGGGGACTTGTGTCCGATGATGACATCCCAATGATGTCATCTCTCTCTCTCTCTCTCTCTCTCTCTCTCTGTCTCTCTCTGTCTCTCTCTGTCTCTTTATCGGTCACCTCTGTTCTCTCTGAACCTGAGTCTCTGAGCAGCATCAGTGAAACAAGAAGTTCCCCCAAGTTTTCAGGATTTTTGAATTGTGTGTGAAAAGCTACAGAAATGCAAGCAGTCAGGTAAGAAAGGTCACCTGCGAGGGTATTTATTACTCATGCAGTCAATTTCTTCTGTTTTATTATAAATACCACACAGGGTGAGTATGTGAATGGTGGATATTGCTGCCAAATATGACGTCATTAAGTTCCAATGAATGCAGTTTCTGAATTTCCTATTCTAGCAACTGTCATTTTGTTCTATTTTCACTCTTCTTCCCAAAGGTCCCTATTTATCCCTAAGTGGTCCTCAGATGTCAGTCTGGAGGGGAAGACGGCCATAGTGACGGGGGCCAACTCCGGAATTGGCAAAGAAACGGCCAAAGATCTGGCCAGCAGAGGCAAGCAACCAAATCTAAATTTTTAAAGACATGTTCTATTTTATTTATCTATTTATCCATTCATTTATTAATAATAACAATTATTATTATCATTATTATCATTATCACTGTTGTTGTTGTTGTTGTTGTTATTATTATTATTATTATTGTTATTATTATTATTATTAGTAGTAGTAGTAGTAGTAGTAGTAGTAGTATTATTGTTGTTGTTATTATTATTATTATTATTATTATTATTATTATTATTATTATTATTATTATTATTATTATTATTATTATTATTATTATTATTATTATTATTATATTCAGCCTTTAATAACACATGGCCCAGACAGCTCACCACAACAAAGTCAGAATAGAATCACAGTCAAACTCACTCAACAGTAAAGAAAACCTATTCAAAGGTCATCTGCAAAATGTCAATGTGTATAGAAAAAGGTGTATAGGAGTTATGGAATTCAACTAGTGAGGATAAATATTGCAGTGAACTGAATGTTCTGTACTCTGCTTCATGTCCTGTTTCACGAATCAAATCAATTATCCTCTCTTAAGCTAATGTTTGCTATTGTAGGGACATGATTGTTTCCATGACTCTGGGCTGATGTAAAATATGAGGGGCTCACTCTGAGGTGAACAAGAATTCTAACTCATTCTTAATTTCAAATTCAAATGAAAAACATAATCACCATCAATCACTTTTGCAAATCAATCCCTCAAGCCCTTTGCAATGTACCTTTAAACTCTTTATAATGCGCCAAACGTCTGCTTTCATAACATACCAGAGGTGAAATGATACAACAGAGCTGTATCATTCACAAAGATGGATACACACTCCAGCTGTCAACTTCCCCTCGGTGTGATCAGATGTCGGCGTGCACGTACGTGCGCGCTCCCAGGCTAACGAGAGCCATTCGTCAGTGCAGGTGTGCGCGTGATACTGGCCTGCAGGGACATGGTGAAGGGGGAGCAGGCCGCCCGTGACATCATGAGGGAGGTGGAGGGAGCCAGGGTGGTCGCCAGGCAACTGGATCTGGCCGACACCAAGTCCATCTGCCAGTTTGCTGAGAATGTCTACAATAGTGGGTCTCACACACGTACACACACACACACACAAACACACGCACACATACACACAAACACACACACACACACACACACACACACACACACACACACACACACACACACACACACACACACACACACACACACACACACACACACACACAATCACAGGTACATTTCCCAAATACAGCATCAAAGTTCCAGATTGTGTTTTCCAGGTGAACGCTCTCTTCACTTCCTGATCAACAATGCAGGTGTGGCTATTTGTCCGTACACTCAGACTGTGGATGGATACGAGATGCAGTTTGGAACCAATCACTTGGGTAAGAACGGACATTTTGGAGGAATCAGGCATTGGAGGCTTGAGTTGAGTTAAGGGCAGGGCCCTAGAAACAAACTGTGGGGGCCACTGCATATGTGCAGCATGTAAAACAAATGAAACAAAGCATGTAAATGAATAATTGAGTGAAAAAAGTGGAATTTACCCTTCGAGGGATTGATAAAGGTAATCTTCTTCTTGATCATGAGTGCAGTTTCTAAGAGCTTTCCTATCATGTGCTTGGGCCCATAGCTCCCCCATTGTTTACATGCTCGCATTAAACAACTGTTTGCATGTATTTATGTTGTTTACGTGGTTTTAGATTGTTTACATGTTTTCAATCGCCATGTTCTTAAAGTAGTCAAAGTGGACCTACTCAACATCTATTGAGTTTGAACAGCCACTGAGGGTTACCATAGCTTCCCCACATTCAGAAGGGGTGAGGTGACAGATACAGCATGCAACTACACCTTTCGAGGTCACCAAATCTCACACACTGCACCTTTAATGATACAATGATAGTCTTATTTCCTATTCCCACTCCAAAATACTTGAAATAAATGTTGAATAATAGATATTCCGATACTCTGCCTAAGGTCACTTCTTCCTGACCTTCCTGCTCCTCGACCTGCTGAAGCACTCGGCCCCGTCCCGCGTCATCAACGTGTCCTCGGGGGCCCACGCCATGGGCCGCATCCACTTTGAGGATCTCAGCGGCGAGAAGAGCTACCACCCTGTGAAGGCGTACGCTCAGAGCAAGCTGGCCAACGTGCTGTTCACCAGAGAGCTGGCCAAGAGGATGGAAGGTAGCGATGGGATCACGCCACACAGCCTGCTCCTTTCTCCTGCACGTCTGACTCTGTGTCTCCGGCTCTGTCACTGTGCATTAAAGATTAGAAATGCATTTTCACAGTGTGAGGGTCTCATGCTCCGACCATAAAACACTCCGGGCCAGGAATAGAGCATGGAGGCACATGTTTATGAGGAACATTCATCTCAATTCATACTGATAATTCCATGAATTTGTTATTATTATTATTATTATTATTATTATTATTATTATTATTATTATTATTATTATTATTATTATTATTATTATTATTATTATTATTATTATTGTTATTATTTTCCATTTTCCCAAAATGAGTCCTTTAATGTGCGATAATGCATTCTGCACCATTATGCATACTCGCATAATGGGGAATCCACCCGAAAATTATGCACCATTATGCATACGATTAATGCATGAGGAGCAGGTCCTCTCTGTGGAGGCTGCCATGTTTTTACAGTAGCTCAGAGTGGACATGTATCTTTTGAGTTTTAATGACAACTACAGTCTATAGGTTTAGAAGAGTGAGGGTGAGGATACAACATACAGCTTCACCTCTGGAGGTCACCAAATCTTGCACACTGCACCTTTAAGTGCTTTTTCCATGTATGTTCATATTCTCACTGATGGTTCCCACACCAGTCCATTGTAAAGGTCCTGTTTTTATTTCCCTCCAGTCCTCGGTGTGACCGCTTACTCAGTGGACCCGGGCATGGTGAACACTGACATAACCCGGTACATGAGGCGCCCTCTTGTGGACATGATAAAAGCCTTCAGAGTGGTGTTCAAGACTCCAGCAGAGGGAGCCTACACCACCGTCTACTGTGCCGTCACCCCCGAGCACCAGCTGCACACCGGAGGCCACTACAAGTCAGTGTGCAGATCATTTGAAATGAACACACACACACACACACACACATGTATATATATATATATATATATATATATATATATATATATATATATATATATACACCTCACCTTTCCTTACCTTACCTTATTTTGTAGGGACTGCGCCATTGCAAAAACCTGCAGGGCCGGGCAGGATGATGGCATTGCCCTGAAGCTGTGGGCTGTGAGCTGCCACCTGCTGGGCATCTGCTGGAGATAAACTTGCAGACTCACTCTGATCTCCCACAAACTAAAAGCAATATTGATAGAGTGATGTTGACAGTAATGTATGATATCATGAGATGCTGAAAGTACAATGCATTTGAGATAAGTCTGTAGCCAGTGATTGTTGACAGTCATGTGTGATGGAAGAGGCCATGTTGACAGATGATGGAGAATGAGATGATCAGAGCTGTGTTAGGCTGATATGAAAGATAATAATAATATTACTAATAATAATAATCACTGATCAAACCAACCTGCTGTCTCTTTTGCGCTGCTTTGTGAAGTTTTTTTCCTTAAAAAAATGTCCTGTGTATATTGAATTTAATTTCAGAAATCCCCGTGATTGGGATCAGTTGTTGAAGCAGGATGCCGGGAAGCTTTGAGGCAGGTTTATTGCAGTAATTCTAATAAATTGGTTCAGTTTTCTTTGTTTAGCATTACACTCATTATCCCGAGGCACTTGAGGGTTCCTCCTCTGAAAGAGACATGTATTGCCATTATACTGCTCATCTCAGTATAATGAGTCAACTGGTGCATTATAAAAGAATTACTGTAAAACAAAATTAAAAAAACAATACCAAGATAAAGTAACAATAATGATAATATCCGGTATAACAAGCAAATCATCATCAGATGATAAAGAAAAACAGTAATTTAGCATATTTTGTAAATGAGAATTACTTTGCATTGATGTTTTATTGCTTTGACCTTTATATCAACTTACTGCTTATACTGTTATTTCTGAGTCAATTGTAGGGATTGTTGGCCTGTGGTAGTGACATCTAGTGGTGAAGTAGCATGTTGCAAGTGAATGGACTTGTCCTCTATCAGTCATGGAGGAGAATCTTTGAAAGCTAAAACAACTTTTCAAGGTGATCATTGAAGTATCACTTGCACTCTACTCTACACTACTCTCTCTCTCTCTCTCTCTCTCTCTCTCTCTCTCTCTCTCTCTCTCTCTCTCTCTCCTATGTCAACTCAGGCCAGACGGCTCCTGTCTCCCCGGCAGCAGGAGGCTGCCTGACTCCCACACCCTCCCTCCCTCCTTCCCTCCATCCCTCTCCCCATCTCTCCCCTGCCTGGAACTTGTGAATCAATTTATGCATCAGCCCGGCTCCTGATTGGTCCGAGCATGAGTGAGATTGTGCAGATGACAGCAGGGTGGGGGGAGTGTGGGCAGGAGGGAGTCACAGCCAGCCAGCACCAAATCCATTGATGAAGTGTGGGTGAGAGGAGAAGCAGTGTGTTTTGTTCATTTCCTGCTCGAGCCCTGAGGAGGTTTTTTTTCCTCCCCTCTCCTTTCTTTTAAAAAAACAAACATTTTTCTTGTTTTCTTTTTCTGGCCCTGAAGCAAGAATGTTCCACAGGTAAGAAAGACCCTAAAGACTTTAATTGCCTGGCAGTGTTAATGACAGGAATGTGAGAAATGTAAAGGAGATTACGTAACATGGCAACCCGACTAAAAGTGCACTTTTGTTCATAATGTTCAGCTTTTTCTGATTTGTGTGCTATGACTCTGTATACTGCAGATTTGCAGTTTTCAATAGAAGTTACATAAGACACTGATTGGTTGTTTTCATATTTACATGGCATATGTATGTAAATAGACTGATCATGGGATGTATATGTGCAGCCTGCAGGATGCCGTGTATCAGGAAGCACCTATTTCATCTTACTTTTCTCAACATTTTCACCTGGGATCATATTTTTTTTAGCAGCAATGGGAAAAACAATTCTATAAAGGAGGGGGCAGGGGTGGGGGGTGGTGGTGTCTCCACCTTTATTGAAGTTGTGATTTATGGTGTTTACAGTGTGTGTTGCCATCGCTGGTCCTCTGAGGAGAGGCTGGACGGCAAAACTGTCGTCATCACCGGAGCCAACACCGGCATCGGCAAGGAAACAGCCAGGGACCTGGCAAGAAGAGGTAGCGCACAGTCCTCCAATCTGTCTGTCTGTCTGTCTGTCTGTCTGTCTGTCTGTCTGTCTGTCTGAGTGTCTGAGTCACTCCAACATGTTTCTGCCTTTTTCCTCTCTTCTTTCTGACAAACTTCACATCACATCCCCCCTCCGCCAACCCCCAAGTGCATGGCTGCTTGAAAGCCACACAGTGTGATCTCTCACTGTGACCCCTGTGCCCCAGACCTCCACCACAGAATCAGGGCTAATCCCAATTTCCTCATTGGGTGGGTGGATTATGCATGTGAATGTATTCATGTATGTGGCAGCACCGGCTTAATTGGACGTACACAAAGAGAGAGAGAGAGAGAGAGGGAAAGAGAGAGGGGGGGAGAGAAGCAGACAGGGAGGAAAAGAGCATCTCCGCTCAGCACTTCACCAAAGCCCCTGAGAGCGACCAACGGCAGAGACGGGAGATAGACGAGGCATCACAGGGGACAGAGGGAGCATTGTGAGGGTCTGCTCGCCTCCTGAGCCAGACAGGCAACAAAGAGAGACGGGAGGGTGCACCCTACACACACACTCACACACACACACACACACACACACACACACACACACACACACACACACACACACACACACACACACACACACACACACACACACACACACAGCCTCCCAGATTGCAGGAGATACTTGAAAACAGGAATCCATTGTGCACGCTGCAAAAACATGTCCTTCATCTTGTTAATGGGAGATGATGTTAAAGGTAGAGAGTATAAACACAGGCTCATACAGACTCATGGTTCTGATTGCAGGGATTTGTAAAGGATTGGTGATTATTGTTTCGGGCAAAATTCTGCATCCAATCGCTTTTCAGCAAAATGAAATTACCCAATTACATGACGACTGGATTAGGTTTGCAAGGTGAAGGAGGAAGGTCAAGGGGCGGGGGGGGCATTCTGTGAAAGTGTCTGTTTGGTTCAATGAGGAGACTGGTCATTAGTATCAAAGGACAAAAGTTAGCATTGGGAAAAGTGAGGCTTCGCTTGCACATTCACTTCATTGTGGCGCTCACCGTCATCTGTCGGCCGATCTTTAACATGACTCTGTTTGATCTCACTGAGTGAACTTGGCGAGCGGTGAAATGTGGGAACAATGGTGCGCTCCCACATGGGAGAGACAAAGACACGGTGATGGGACACAGACACCGCACTCCCACCGATTCGCGGCTCTGCTCTTCCTTAATTTCACAGCACAACAGCTATTTTGTGTGTGTGTGTGTGTGTGTGTGTGTGTGTGTGTGTGTGTGTGTGTGTGTGTGTGTGTGTGTGTGTGTGTGTGTGTGTGTGTGTGTGTCCTCAGTGCCCCTCTCATTAAGGAGGATGCATCGCAGTTTGCGTCAGAGGCGAGTGAGAATGACGGAGCTGAGAGGGGCCTTGTGTTTGGAGCGGCGGCTAAATGAGTTGCTGAGTGCGAGTTTAGGAAACAATCACAGTCACAGTCACACATTCAGGTGCTTCCGCCATAATTGGCGGCTCTGCTCGAGTGCAAAGGGGCGGAGCCTCTGCAACTATTGAGTTTGGGAGCAGGGCTAGAATTTAGACACACAAGCGGTGAAAGGAGCCATTACACAACAATAGTGATGATCAGCAGTTTGTATTGAAACAGCAGGTAAACATAAAGGTTTGGTTTTACTTTGGTTTGGAGCTTTAAAGGTGCAGTGTGTAAGATTTGCTGGCATCTAGTGGTGAAGTTGCATGCAGGAGAACCTATATAGTAGCTTCCGGATGTCATTAGAACTCTAAAGATGTTTAGTATGTCCACTCTGGGCTACTGTCAAAACATGGCGGCCCCCATAGAGAGGACCCGCTCCCCATATTGAGGGGTTCATTGAAGGGTAATAGAAAAATATAGACATTTAGGTGATCATAGGTTTATGAAAATGTCACTATATAATTGTTTTGTAATAATTTGTTCTATCAGCAGAAGTGACAAAAATCTCACGCACTGCACCTTTAACGGGTGTGATTGGTAACACCTGTGATTATCTGCAGGTGCGCGTATCGTCATGGCGTGCAGGGACCTGGAGCGAGCGGAGGAGGCGCGGGCCGACATACTGGAAGACACGGGGAACGAAAACGTGGTCATCAGGAAACTGGATCTGTCCGATACCAAGTCGATCAGAGCCTTCGCCGAACTCATCATCAAAGGCAAGAGACCGAGCAACTGCTCCCCACACTATAAGAAATGAATCTGGAAGAGGAACTTTGTCATCTTATCACTACAGGGTCAAAGATGTGAGCTGTCAATCAATCACCAGTCTATCTCAGCTGTCAATCATGACATGACACTGTATTTTTTTAGAGCAGTAGATTAAGCAGGTTAATTGTAAAGGACCACCCTGTAAAGGGTCTGGATTTATTAGCTATACCACCACCAGCCACTAGATGGTGATCACGATGCTTTGGCTTCACTTTGGAGGGGTTGTGATGCCATCATACTTCATGCAGGCTACATTGTATTTATTGTAAATTGTTTGTTTTTGACTGTTCATGAGTTTATAAGAGAAAATAAGATTAGATCAAATCAGATTATCCTTTATTCGTCCTACAGTGGGGAAAGGCACGTTGTTACAGCAGCAACAAATTATGCGAGAGCAACAGAATGACAAGTAGTAAATATAAATAAAACACACAGATACATATGCACGATATTATAAAACAGTAAGTATTAAATATTACTGTACACGGAACAGAGAGCTGGAAGTGGAACACGAGTGAATGCGTAGTGTAAACACTCTATGATAGTGTCTTAATTATGAAACCATAAATCTGAACTGCTGTTTGTTTTTCAGAGGAGAAACAAGTAAACATCCTGATAAACAACGCCGGCGTCATGATGTGCCCCTACTCCAAGACTGCAGACGGCTTCGAGATGCAGTTAGGTGTCAATCACCTGGGTAAGTCTGGAACTGTGATCGTGACATCAGCCTTTTGATCGTGATGTTTGTGTGTTTATAAACGATAACATCATTACATCCAGAGGATGTGGTGGATGGGATTTTCCCATGGTCTCGTGTGAAGATTCTGTCGTGGCCTCATCCTGGATCACGTTAATGAGCCACACAGCACACGTCAAACCCACACCACTCCTGTTTGAGGCTGGAGACGGAGGCTGATCACCATTTCTCGGAGCTGGTGGCGTTCTCCTCGTTTTTCTTCCTTCCAATTATGATCCTTTCCTCCGGGGTATTTTTATCACTGTCACAGAGAGAGACAGAGAGAGAGAGAGAGAGAGAGAGAGAGAGAGAGACAGAGACAGAGAGAGACAGAGAGAGAGACAGAGAAAGAGAGACAGAGAGACAGAGAGAGACAGAGAGAGAGGAACGTGCTGTGCTCCACTCACCCACGCACACTCCACCCCTGCATACAAACACACACACACACACACACACACACACACACACACACACACACACACACAGGGTCTATTTAATCCTTTTTTTACTCTAGTTTAGAGCCATAACATCTCATCTCTACACACATATATACCACATACACTAACATACCTGTGCATTAAGGGACATCCTGTCTAACAATGATGAACTCTGGTTGAGTCAACAACAGGATGACGAGAACAATTGGACAGGAAATAGACCTTGACGTTTCCTGTCTATATATAACACATGTGCCCCTCCACGTGCCGCTGTACACATTGATTTGCAATGAGAAGTGAAAATACAATGTAATATATATATCTATATATATATATATATATATATATGAGAGAGCGAGAGCTAAATTGTGTAGAAAAGTCTTTAATACAATTTAGAAAAATAAAATGAAATAAATAAAAAATTAAGATATACTATCTTTTTGCACAACTTATTTATTAGGTCTAGAGGAGCTGTATTAGCCAATCAGGTTCCATCTTGTGTATATAGTTTGTTTGTATGTCTTCATTATGGCATGAGACCAGTTCATCCATGTCCTCCTTGTCCTCCCTCAGGCCACTTCCTGCTCACTTACCTGCTGCTGGACCTCATGAAGCGCTCGGCTCCGGCCCGGATCGTGGTGGTGGCGTCGGTGGCCCACACCTGGACGGGCCTGAGACTGGACGACATCAACAGCGAGAGGAGCTACGACGCCATAAAGGCCTACGGACAGAGCAAGCTGGCTAACGTCCTGTTTGCACGCTCGTTGGCCAAACGCTTACAAGGTGAGAGCTTCACGGGTTAAAGGTGCAGTGCGTACAATTTGGTGACATCTAGAGGTGAAATTGCGTGTTGTATCCATCACCTCACCCTCACCCTTATGAGCATGCAGGAGAACCTATGGTAGACTACAGTTGTCATTAAAACTCAAAAGTTGTTTTGTATGTCCAGTCTGGGCTACTGTAAAAACATGGCAGCAGAGAGGACCCGCTCCTCATGGGCTCATTTAAGGGTAATAGGACAAATATTCATTAAGTGATTCGAAATTTGTGAAAATGTCTTACACACTGCATCTTTAATGCTGGAGATTCAGATATTCAAGGGAAATGAAAATCTTGGAACACAACAATCATATGTTTGAACACGATTACAGGTGTGTGTGTGTCCATACTGTCTGTATGATGCAGGCACAGGGGTGAGCGTATTCTCCCTGCACCCAGGGGTGGTGCAGTCCGACCTGTGGAGGCACCAGCACCAGTGCATCCAGGTGGCCGTGAAGATTTTCCGGGTCTTCACCAAGACGACGGTGGAGGGAGCACAGACGACCATCTACTGCTCTGTGGAGCCCAGCCTGGAGAGTCAGAGTGGAGGGTACTTCAGGTAACACACACACACACACACACACACACACACACACACACACACACACACACACACACACACAGGGTCTATTTAATCCTTTTTTTTACTCTAGTTTAGAGCCATAACATCTCATCTCTGCGTGTTTACAGTGACTGTTCCCCCGTGCGCTGCTCGAGGGCGGCCTCTGACGACGACTTAGCCCAGAAACTGTGGGACATCAGCTGCAACATGCTCGGCCTCACCTGGCAGTGACCAGTGGGACACCCTGAGCTCATGTGGAGGGATGGGCGTCGTTTACTGTGTGTGCATCTTAAACACCGTGAAGCACTTATAGAGGCGTTGTTGTTTCTGTGACTGTTGTGAACATGATGCATTTCATGACTTGAATATGTTCAAAAATGGCCGACTCTTTACCCTCAAATATCTTCTTTTCCTGTATTTCATCAAAATAGAGGAAATCAGAGCTGTATTTTTACTTTTCTTATTTTATATATATATTTTTGTTCATATTGAGTTCAGACTTTACTCTATTTTAAGATTTTACCTTTGGAAAAACAGTATTCTGCATAGTCTTGTAATTAATACTGTTCAACATATATTTATTGTTTTGATTATATTATATCAATTTGTCTCTAAACAGCCACTCAAAGTCTTTCAAAGAACCATTTGACTGAAATACTTTACATGTACAGCACTTACAATACAAGACAACAAGAAATGATCCCAGATTTAGAAATTTATTTTTTACATTTCATTGGCAGAACACTAGAATGATGTTTAATGAGTGTATATCAAACGCATATATCTGAAATGTTCCAAGCACCCCAGAATGAAACCTTTACATTTACATTAGGGACCTGTCATCACAACAAAGGTCACCTTTGAGTGGAACCATGCAACCTCACCGCTGTTCTGCTAAAACTACTGCCTCATTTTCACAAGACTCTAAACTCTCCATATAGGTGAGTTATTTTTTTTTTTTTTGTTATATATTTTTGTTTTCAACTTTTCTCTTTATCTATACTTTCAGTCCTGTGGTAAACCTGAGACCTGTCTAGAATGCCCCCTTAACTCTCATGCACTGTTTGCAGTGGTTGGCCCTCTAGTGGACACATGGGTGAACTGTTTCTTTTATATTATCAGAGGCCTTGCCTGTATACTAAGTAAGGATACACACAGAATGATTGGTGATTGTGTTGAGGTAATTGTCACTATTTGGAACTAATATATGCTTACATACAAAAAATGATTAAATGACACTGCAATGTGAGAGCATGTATATAATGTAAAAAAAATAAACTTGTTCAAAATTGGACACTTGAAATACGGTGAGTTGTAATAGTTTCTCATGAGAACTGGCTGCTGGGACTGTTATAGATGCAGTAACATGTGGCGCTAGTGTGAATTCCCCCCTGAGAGCCAAGTGATTAGGAGAGATTAGTGTTTTAGTAATGAGAGAATTTGAAGTGTTGGCCGGTACCACCTACACACACACATCAATGGATTTTTATTTGACTTTGGTTACTTAAGCAAAGTAATGTAATCTTACATCAAAAAGATCTATCTATTATTACAACTTAAAATGCTCCAATCACTAATCATTGTCCTCCCAAGGGTTGGAAAAGCCTCAGTACGTGATGCTGTACATGACATTAAATGATTGGTCACCTCACAGAATAAATATAATAGAGAACACGGATCAATAGAGTTGTATTCAGACAAATTATGTTAATCCATGTCACATGAGGGAGTGGTTAAGACTAAAGGAATGTGGAATGAGTTGGAGGTGTGGCTGTGGGGGAGCTGCCTCTGTGTTTTACATGGATTATGATCAGAGCCCAAACTATTTGCAAGAAAATGGGCATTTCAGTGATATGTTGACGTAAAAGTTTATGTTTGCAGGTATGACAGATTCTATGTTATAAAATAAACAATGCACAAAAGATATGCATTTTTGTTTAATAGAAAAGAAAGGTACTTGTATATTTGGCTGTATTTGTGTTACAGAAATATTGAGGTGATTATTTGTTTTTAACATGGTAATCATTATTATCGTTATCATTACTAATAATGACTTGCATATTTTTACAGCCTTATACAGTGTTAATCGGATTTGTATTGAATACAAATCGCTTTGTTTGTGTCCGCCATGCAGTCATCCTCTCCACTAGATGGCAGTATAATTTTGGAAACAAACAGGAAATGGCTGTCGTTGCACATGCGCAGTGTAAGTATACGTCAGCTCTTCTCTCAACTACCAGTCTGAGAGCGACGTGGCTTTCAAACCTCCGTCTGTCCTTCCATCGAGTAAGACCTCGGAACAAGGTAAGAAATTCACTGTAGCGCTACTAAAACTATTTTCTACTAAACAGTAACACAGACCAAACGTTGTTTACTGAGCTTCACAGCTGTAGTTAATATCCAGCGAACGTAAGTTAGCTTGGCGAGCTAATAGCTGTTTTTAACGTAAGCTAGCAATAAGGAGGTAACACATCTACAAATATGTGTTTTGAGGAAGAAAAACGACTCTATTTTCCCAAATACTTTAAGATTGAAATGAATCAGAGATTAGTTGTGTAATGTAGATGATTTTTGCTCGATTCTTAACTCAAACGTCAACGATAACCACTGGTTTCTGAAGTCAACGTCAGCACTGAGATGAGCCCATTGTGAGAATGTCGTCAACAATAATATAATGCCTTACGCCTTCTTTTACCAAGAAATGTCGGCATGATTTGAATTGATTTAACAAATATGTATCGTTCCTGACATGAGTGCAGTTTATTTCAAATTGAATTCACCCACCAGACCAGTGCCTCGACGAAATATGGAAAGTATCTTTGTTATTCCTGTGTATTTTCTAATACTGGCCCAGAGATCGTTGTGTCATACGGTGAATGCTCTTTAATTCATGCTATGGACAAATACTTAGTAATAGTTAGTATGGAAAGCTTCATCCTCATTTATAAATGTAAAGTACATCATCCACATCCACCAGTTCAAAGATTTGACTTTTCTACTGATACGCTGATTGGATGATAAATATCAAAGCCATTCTGATAATGAATTAGATCTGCAATAGAGCACTGTTTTAATAACCACGTCTTTTTTTGTTTTGATAAATATACGAATGTGACGAGGTGAAGGTAACAACATTTATATAAAGCAGTTAATAAAGGGAACGTTTTCTCTTGGACAACATTGTTTTGTCAAACTGAAACAGAGAAACTGTATGATAGAAAATGTGTTATTTTGAATGTACATTTACTCACTCTCGAGGCATGCGCCATGCTTCTATATAATTAATTTGTACGTTCGAATATTTTATTTATTTGAAAATATATATGGTTTTAAAGAAAACCCAACATCTAGTTTAAAAGTGAAATACGTTTATTTCAATTCCATTCAATCCAGAGTGTTTACCGTCTTAAATTCATCATTTTTATTTACTGAACCAATTTACATGTACTCTTTTTTGTCTTGTCTTAAAAATAATTCCACTGGAATGTGATTGGAGAAAAACTCTCTGATGGTGACGTTTTCTTGTCTTGATCCATCCTCAGACTAAACACCATGGACCAGGTAATGCAGTTCGTTGAGCCCAGCCGGCAGTTTGTCAAAGACTCCATCAGGCTCGTGAAAAGATGCACAAAACCTGATAGAAAAGGTACCAACCCCACTCCACACATTTGATCTGTAGTGTTTGTCCTACTGTATCAAACCATCGCAAATGATTCAATGTATTGTTGTTTCCCCTCCCCTCTCCTCTCCCATTCAGAGTTCCAGAAGATCGCCATGGCCACAGCGATCGGGTTTGCCATCATGGGTTTCATTGGTTTCTTCGTCAAGCTCATTCACATCCCCATCAACAACATCATCGTGTAAGTGGCACTAACTTCATGTTTGTTGTACTCAAAGAACATTGATGAATGAGACAGAGAGATATTGAGTTAACCTGAGTTAACATGGTCATTTTTTTTAGTATAATCAAGCTGAGACAATGCCCACTTTCTTAGCCCAGGAAAGAGTTATCTATAAACTGATTTAATCCTCACGACTAGTCAAAGAGACATTCCAATTGTTGATCATGTTAATGATCCTCAACTTTCATAATTTATCAGTGCCTCATCAACACATTTAAAATGTATAATGTGAGTGTTTGTTGGCATTTGTCTGTTCTGAATTGAAAAATCCTTTTATTTTTTAAAGCTTAAAAGACTGACCTGTTTGACACATACTTTCTAGGGCCTCCGATTGAAAACATCCCTCATCATGACACTAAAACAGCTTTTTCTGTCACTAAAATATAAACACTAATTGTACTTAATATGGTGTCTATGCTATTAATATTATTGTCTATTACTGGCAGAAATGACTAAATTCTTGAGATAAATTGTAGATAAAAAGGAATTAATCCACAGACCAGACATTAAATCTGCAATAGTCTGCATTTGACAGGTTTGTCTCTTGTTGAAAGTACATTTAGATATGATGTGATGGGAGTGATTTTCATACATAGTCATTTTATTTTGTACTAGCTCACTTGGCGATTGAAAAATTGAACATTACAATAGAAAATTATATTTTGAGGTCATTATTAAAATGTTCTGTCTTTTTTCTCTTCTTCTAGTGGAGGTTAAAGCTTCAAGACAAAACAATCTTCAATACCTTGAGACGGACAACAGTGCTGATGAGTTCTTGGGCTAATGTGATCAGGACTGAAGGGGGGTGGCAATTTTTACATTCTGTGCAAAACATTTGTATTTTGCTGTGTAAATAAAATAAAATAAAAATGGGAACCCACATAGTGAGTAGTCGTTCATTGTCAACACTGCTGCATATCCAAAATCAAGTTGCTGAGGAGGTAATCTCTCTGTGGCACAGGACACAATGTAACATCCAAGTACTCCTGTGTCTACTGTCACCCATGTTTATTGGAATATGAAGGGAAACAAGTAGACGATTATGTATATTTAAATGAAGCAACGCCCCCCACCCACATTAATGCCCACATCCCTAGAGGTAATGGCAGAGGTGGAGGGGTTGCAGCAATATTTAACCATGACCTCTTATTCACCCCTCGACCTACAGGAAATTATAAATCATTTGAGTATCTTACTCTTCGTCTGTCAGACCCAACCAATAAACAAAATAAC
>JAFBJT010015616.1:129832-144484 GCA_016785325.1 Chascanopsetta lugubris | reverse complement strand
GTGGAGGAGGAGGACGGAGCCCTCCTCCGCCTCCTCCTCCTTCTCCTCCAGCGATTGGACGACGCAGGGCGTGACGTCGAAGGGTATCCTCTCGGAGGAGGAGGCGGCGCTCTGTGCTGGCAGTCCGGGGCTGGAGCCTCTGGTGGAGGGCGCCTCCTCCCTCAGCGGCGACGGGGTCAAAGAGCACGGCTCCGGCTCTAAGGTCAATGTGACCTCTTCTACCTGTGGAGACAGGAAACCGACATTTGACCAGTCACGGGTCAGTAAAGCTCTGTTCCTCGTTGTCATATCACTTTTCTACCACTAGAGTGAGTTGTGAGCAGCTCTCTGTTGGTCTGGAGTCCACTCGGCCTGACTGACCGACTGAGGTTCAAAGCAAAGGTCTACGGTCGTGTTCCTTGACTGAATGCATCCGTTCGTTTTAACGAGGCTTTTTGTCACATGACAGGAAACGGGAAGTTGTACGGCTTCGAACCGTAACGTTCCGTTGTTTACAATCAGTAAACTCAACACAACCGGAGTGACCCTTTGTACAGAACACACAAGCTGTCATCTAGACGGATGTGAAACAGGAGGCGACAGATCTGTCGGAGTAACGTTGTCCTCACCTTCGTCAGCTCCTCCTCTTCGTCTCCGTGCTGCAGTGCGAAGTCCTCGGACTCTGGCTCAGGCTCCTCCCCCACCGTCTCCACCGCGCCCCCGACCAGTTCAGCCATCTGTGCACTCAGCTGCCCGGCGCTCTCCACCTGCAAACCGGGCGAGCGGACAGACGTGTGGCTGGTTAGCTTCTGTGGCTCCGCCCCCACGCTGGAGAGGGTGGGATTCAAGGCATCACTAGCATTTACAAGGCGAGATCAGTCACAGAGCAGCACTGGTGTTTCAGTCCCAGTGTCCCAGCATCAGAAAACACACACAAGTACAAGGAGAGTAGATGCACAAGCAGAGCGGGAGCTCTCCTGGTCCACGTCAGCGTGGACTTCCTGTGCAGGACGCCGGAAAGAAAGGGGTTTGGCAGCTTCAGCAGACACAGAGTCCGAATGGCCCGGTCAGACGGGTGTGGACCTTGCAGCATGCTACTCTGAGGAGCAGGCAGACTTCAGAACATCCCTGCTCAGACTCCGTCAGAGCCGCTACATGCAGACTTTGTGGCAGTGCTCCATGCAGACTTCCAGCCTGTCTCCTACCTTGCCGACTCCCCTGGCAGCTTTCCCCATCATTCACTGCACTATAGATGTGTGCTAAATATCTCTGCTGATACCAACAAAGCCAGAGCCAGAAGACAAAAACAAAGCAGACAAGATGTGAGAGTCAGAGGGGACGAAAGAACAGCACATCAGTTATTCTGGTCCAGATCATGAAGCTGAAAATCCATGAACTGAACCTGATGATGCACCAATCAAACGTCAGCGAGAGAATTCAACATGCTGCCGTGGACCTGCTTTATTTACTCGACAGCAGAGGCCGAAGCAGACCGTGTCCTGCGTCTGCGCTCACGCACCCACGTGCCCTTGAGCAGTGTCGGCGCCGCTGGGTCAGAATTCATTAAAGCGTCATCTCCTCTTTAAAAGCCCCGGTTCGATTCAGCGGAGGAGTTTGTACCTGGTGCGCCTCCACCTGCGCAGCTCCCCACAGGTCAGCCAGGCGAGGGTGGGTGGGCGGGCCCAGGCTGTGGATGGTGCTGTTGGGCGTGGCTTGGAGAGAATGGGAGGCACTGTGTAGCCTGTGCTCCAAAGACTGAGAGGAGGGAAGCGAGAGGAATAGGATCATTAAACTTGAAAGTCTTTACTTTGTTTAGAAGAAAAAATCAGAGGTTGAAAGGCCCTCGTTCCCACGGCTGTGTCACTTCAGAGTCTCCACATGTTTCACAATAAAACAGTCCTGAGGAAATCAATCACGTCACGATGAGTGAAGTTACACACAAATACCAGCAGATGGCGACAGTTGGGACCATGGAATTCACGAGACACGTTACTTAGCAGGGACCTTCGGGCACGTGTGCACGATCCAAAGATGAAGTCAAACTATGTGGAGCGCCCCCCTTGTGGCCAGCTGCAGTACTTGTCGTTAGCCTTGTGTTCAAGGATTCCAAGTGTGATGTTTCTGAAGGATACTTTTGTTGCGATGAAGTAAAAGCAGGATGTGGAAATCTTTACCTCATGATTTTGAAAGGTGGAGCCGTTAATGGACCATTCTTGCACCAGTGGAGCTTGTTGGATGGAGGTATGAGTGACAGCTCAGCTTCACTTCATATTTTTAGTCTTTTCATGGAAGAAAAACAAACATCACCTCCCACTGGAGATTTCAAACAGCTCCCACAGCTCCTGACATTTCCCTGCTGCTCGTCGCTGAACAATAACAATGTCTCACTGTGTTTCAGCCCTGAAGTTCTCAAAGTCCCATCGTGCCTCAACAACAACAACAACAACCCATGAAGTTTGATTCCTCCTGTATTAAACATGGTTTGTTGGAGGAGGATCGTTCTGTTGGAACATGAGTCGTGATGCAGCTGCAGGGAAACGTCTCCTCTGGAAAGAGACTTATTGAAAAGCTTTCTTATAAATGTAATGTAATATCTTCAGCGCTCTCCTTCACCGCCACAACGCACGGCGCGAGGCGGCCAGCTCATTTCCATGAAGGTCTCGGATCAGCGCACCTTCTCTCAGACACGCTCCCTGACCTTTTTCAGGTTATTATTTTACAACCCGCCACTTATTTAATGAGCTCTGAGGAGAGAGGCCAGAGTCAGAGCAGAGTCTGAGGCTTTGTGGTGACTCACTTCATTGGCAGCTGAAAGTCAACAAGCGCTATTTTACACAAGCATGAATTCACAGTGTGACAGGAAACACAAACACCAAGATTTAGACTGTGAGTGATGTGAGTGAACACCTGAACGTCCTCATGATCCTAACTGTCATGGTGTATGAGGGGGTCAGGATTTCACCATGTCACAGTGTTTTAATGCTGTCATGGTTTTCATGGTGCCGAGATATTCGTGTTTATGTGGTGACATGTTCTTGTTTTTACTTTGTCTTGTTATGAACCTGCGATTATTCTGAAATCCTGACAAACCGATCTCAGCGTTAAATTTTCTTTTTTTATTCAACCATCAACCAACTCTCATCAGCCTTTACCTCAACTCCTGATTCAAAAAGACAGATTGGAATTCAACACGTTCTCGTGAAAGACCGAGTGAAGCTGAAGGGAAGGATTGAGAACCTTGTAAAGGTTCTCAATCCTTCCCTGAGTGAGACGTGGTTCTTGTAGCAGTGAGTGGTTCTGACCTGCTGTTGTTGGTACTGCAGGAGCTGCTGCTGGTAGTGGTGGAGCTGCTGGAGCTGATGGAGTTGACTGTGCTGCTGCAGAGTCAGCTGAGCCTGGTGCTGCTGAACGTAACCTCCAACCGTCCCCTCGTATCCGTCCGCCGGCGTCCCGCCCACGCCGTTACTGCCGCCTGGAACATCCAGAGAACTCACACATCATCACCACCATCATCATCATCGGCTGGTTCCCACAGACGAGCTCTGCTCCTCACCGGGCGCCATGATGTAAGAGCCTGCAGCCGGCGAGGCCATGCCCGAGGGCTGGCTGGTGATTGGCTCCCAGGCGTCGGAGGAGGAGAGGCAGTACAGACCCTGTGACACGTAGGTGTGAGGCCAGACGTCTGCAGAGGAGTGATGGAGCACCTGGTCTGTTCACCGGAAGGAGAGAGGTGGAGGTGAGGAAAGCAGAGATTCTGTTGGAGCTTCTCCAACCAGCTCTTCCACAGCTTTTAAAGGTGCATGTGAGCCAATGGGTGAAGCTACAATATGAGACGTTCCTCAACTTCCTGTGTCTCCACTTTAAACAAAATGTACAGAATCATATCTGTGGTTCCGAGACGCCAGGTCCAGTGTTTCTCTGCCTCACGTGTTATGAACCGTCCTGTTCTTTGAAGACACTGTGACTCTGACCTCAGACTCTGAACCCTCCAGCAGCAGCAGAGTGTGAAACACACACACACACACACACACTCACTCTGACTCTGAGGAATGAACCTGATCTTATCCAGCAGCAGCAAACTGTAATGACTCTAGTGGGAGCGTGATTAGCTTATCAGCAGCAGTGTTGTTACTACAGAGGGAGGTGAACGGAGGAGAAACATCCCCTTAGTCCTAATGCTCATATCAAGTCCCTCTTTAATGGTGCGTGTGTGTGTGTGTGTGTGTGTGTGTGTGTGTGTGTGTGTGTGTGTGTGTTGCTAGCCAGATAAAGTGCAGAGTGGAGCCCATATGGTGATATTAATGAGTCCTTGTGCTAACCTACAGGATCCCTCAGGGTTTGGGCGACGTTCCTCTTTACTGAACAGCAGCGAGACCTCGGAGTGAAGTGGTTTATAGTGAGACCTGCTGAGTGAGAGTGAACACTTTGCTGAGTGAGAGTGAACACTTTGCTGAGTGAGAGTGAACACTTTGCTGTGAGTGTGAGAGTGAACACCTTGAGAGAACACCTAGAGTGAACACCCTGTGTCTGTGAGAGTGAACACTTTGCTGTGAGAGTGAGAGTGAACACTTTGCTGTGAGAGTGAACACTTTGCTGTGAGAGTGAGAGTGAACACTTTGCTGTGAGAGTGAACACTTTGCTGTGAGAGTGAGAGTGAACACTTTGCTGTGAGAGTGAACACTTTGCTGTGAGAGTGAGAGTGAACACTTTGCTGTGAGAGTGAACACTTTGCTGTGAGAGTGAGAGTGAACACTTTGCTGTGAGAGTGAACACTTTGCTGTGAGAGTGAGAGTGAACACTTTGCTGTGAGAGTGAACACTTTGCTGTGAGAGTGAGAGTGAACACTTTTGTGAGAGTGAGAGTGAACACTGAGAGTGAGAGTGAACACTTTGCTGTGAGAGTGAACACTTTGCTGAGAGTGAGAGTGAACACTTTGCTGTGAGAGTGAACACTTTGCTGAGAGTGAGAGTGAACACTTTGCTGTGAGAGTGAACACTTTGCTGAGTGAGAGTGAACACTTTGCTGTGTGACAGTGAACACCTTGAGTGAACACCCTGTGTCTGTGAGAGTGAACACTCTGCTGAGAGTGAGAGTGAACACTGTAAATAGCAGCACAGTCTGAATGTCGGAGTGACTGGCTGAATGTAAAGTGAACTGTAAAGTTCTTTGAGAGTCTTCAAGACTTGATAAAGCTCTGCTCTATAAATACACAACATGAACCATCACTTCCTGTTTGACTTTCAAACTAAAAGACAGTGAGGGAGCCTATGTTTTTAAATGAAAGACGCTCCTTTGCAGTCCTGTATCTCTTTCTCGTTGTGACGGAGCGTCGTGATATTTCCGAAATGACAGGCTGTCGTTTAGATTTGTGGTTCCGAGGTTTCGTGACTCGGCGCCGGCGGCGACAGAAATGTGCAGCTGAGCTTCTGCCCTTCAAACGTCCTTCACAGCTGCGCGAGAGAATCACTGACCGGGCTGTTTCCTGTTTCCTCTGGGGCTCTGTCTCCCCAAACTGTGGCTGAAGGCATTACAGACAGACAGGCAGACAGACAGACAGGCAGAGAGACAAGACAGGCAGGCAGACAGACAGACAGACAGACGGGCAGAGAGACAAGACAGGCAGAGAGACAAGACAGGCAGGCAGGCAGACAGACAGACAGGCAGAGAGACAAGACGGGCAGGCAGACAGACAGGCAGACAGACAGACAGACAGACAGGCAGAGAGACAAGACAGGCAGGCAGACAGACAGACAGACGGGCAGGCAGACAGACAGACAGACGGGCAGACAGACAGACAGGCAGACAGACAGACAGATGGCCAGACAGACAGACAGACAGATGGCCAGGCAGACAGACAGACAGACAGACAGACAGACAGGCAGACAGACAGACAGACAGACAGACAGACGGGCAGGCAGACAGACAGACAGATGGGCAGACAGACAGACAGGCAGACAGACAGACAGATGGCCAGGCAGACAGACAGACAGACAGGCAGACAGACAGACAGACAGACAGGCAGACAGGCAGACGGGCAGGCAGACAGACAGGCAGACAGGCAGACAGACAGACAGACGGGCAGACAGACAGACAGACAGACAGGCAGACAGACAGACAGACGGGCAGACAGACAGACAGACAGACAGACAGATGGGCAGGCAGACAGACAGACAGACAGACAGGCAGACAGACAGACAGGCAGACAGACAGACAGATGGGCAGGCAGACAGGCAGACGGGCAGGCAGACAGACAGACAGACAGGCAGACAGACAGACAGACGGGCAGACAGACGGCAGACGGGCAGGCAGGAGTGTGAATGTGGAGTGTGGGTGGGTTGGCCTGACAGAATTGTCGGTGGTCCCGTTGGACGGTGTGGGCTCAGTACCTCTGCTGGTGATGCTCTCCTGGTTGACCTCGCTCAGGTGCGCCACGCTGCCCTGGTTCGACCCGGCGCCCATACTCTCCCCATCCATCGAGGTCCAGCCGAACAGCGTCGCCTCGGAGATCGCAAACTGTTGCATGATGCCTGATGGGGGCCGGGGGGGGGGGGGGCAACACATTAGCAACAACAGGATGTTAAGATCAGATCACTGAAGTCATTACTAGCTAACAAAGCTACCTATTGCTCAACGGGCTCTGATGACCAGAGCTCATTCTCTGGTCTGAATATTCAACACATGAAGTTGATCTTTTTGCCATGAATAGTTTGAGTCTTCACAGGAGTTTGATCAAATCCAAACGTTGTCGTGAGCGTGATTTGTCGATTTTACACCTGAAACCTGTGAACACGCTCGCTCAGAATCCTCGAGCTCCTTCACCTGCCGCGAAGCGAGCCTCCTTCTCGCCGTCGCTCAGGTCGCTGTACGCATCGTTCTCCATCCTCCTCTGCTTCTCCCTCTGCAGGTTGGTGTGTCCGGCGCCCCCCGGTGGCCCCGCCGAGGGCTTGCCCCAGCTCTGCCACTCGATCATGTGAGCCACGCGACCCTGAGCCATGGCGGTGGGCTTGGTCACTTTGTCCTTCATGGAGCGAGTCACGCCTGCGACAGGTAGGCGGGGCAGGGGGGGGGCACACACACACACACACACACACACACACACTGTCAAAACTACTTCAGGGCTCCGCAGGTGACCACACCTCCTTCAGAGGCTCGGAGGGGAGGAGGGTGATGAGGAGGAAATGATCGACGTGACAGGAAACTGTCCGAAAACGTCAGTGAGCTCTTTAATGGATTTCAGGAGGTTTGGTGACTGAGTATGAGTTGATGAAACGGGCTGAACCTAAAAGGTTGAATTCATCAATTTATCAAAAATATGATGAAAGTCTGACTTATTCGTTTGATCTAAATTAATTAATAAAAGAAGAAAACATTCTGTCTGCTAATCAGGGAACAGAGTCAGCATGAGAACCTCTTCATCATCTCATCCAATCAGAGTTCAGAGATCTTCATACCACTCGATGAATCAGAGGTAATTAGACTAACGTGGACTGTCTCATTACAAAGTGTGGGGTCAGCTCCGGGACGGGAGGGTCAGGGGTCAGAGGTCAGGGCTCAGGACCCGCCGCTCTGCTGGTGAACTCTTTGATGAATTGAACAGAAAGTGACGAGTGAAACGCTGACAAACCACGTTCATAATTAAAGCCATTACTCATCTCTGGGCAAACGGAGTAAATGAGATTCATTAGACTTTACTCAATTAAAAGTGGAGTTGGCCGCCGAGGGGAGGAATCCACGAGTGTCAACAGAACGAGGAGAAATCTCTGACCTATTCACATGCAAATACCAGAGGGAAGAGGGAACATGTTCACGGAGTCTGATTCTCTCAGAGGGAGAGAGATCGAAAACATGGAATTAGACTGAAGTCAAACAGGCGAGAGAGAGAGAGAGAGTCGTGTTGTCCAGGAGGGCGAGTTAGAGGCGGAGCTATAAATAGAAGACAAAGAACCACGATGTCATTGGAATCAAACGCTCCCTGCTGAGTCTGACTGCAGATGGAAATAGAGAATGGGAGGAATGGGGATGAAGGAGGGTGTTGGGTCTCGACCCGTTCAAAGGCTCGTAAAGCAAAAACTGTCCAACACATTTATTTCAAGTTTCACAACAGAAACAAAACAAAGAGACAAACTCTTGACTGGAGAAGTTCACGGCACAGAGGGCAACACAAAGCACGAGGAAGCAGACCAGAGCCACGCCCACTTTCACCACACGCCACAGAGAAGAGTCACCACGTCACAAACACTGCGCCAGCAGCAGCAGCAGCAGCAGCACAGGTTCACACACACAGGTTCACACACACAGGTTCACACACACAGGTTCACACACACAGGTTCACACACAGGTTCACACACAGGTTCACACACACAGGTTCACACACACAGGTTCACACACAGGTTCACACACAGGTTCACACACATCCCAACACGCCTGTGGAGATGCCTCAGTGGTTCAAGTGGTTAAAGTAAGTCCGTCCCACTTACTTTACTTTCTTTGAAATTAAAAGATCAGATTTGAGTTCCGTCAATGATGGACACATTTCTCAGTCATTGACGGAACTCAAAGCCTGTTGTTGATAGCAATGGAGGAGAGGGAGGGATCGGGGGGGGGGGGGGGGGGGGGGGGGGGGGGTTCGGGAGTGAAAGTGGGAGGGGCACCCACAGGGGCGGCCATGTTGGTTCCAAGCTCCTTCCTCCTCTTCCGGCTCCAGAGTGAAGTTGTGTGTTGACGCAAACTTCAGTTTGACTCAGTTCAGCCTTTCATGGCAAAGTTCAAAGATAATTCCTGTTTTTGATTTTCAGAGTCAGATGAAGGTGTTTGGACTGAAAGTGGAGCAGCGACGAAATCTGAGGTTTTATCATCCAGACTTTGAATGAAACAATGAGTTCACTGGTTTAGTTGTAAACATAAGTAAATGATAAGCTTGAATGTTTGAATGTGTATTTTACTTCTTATCTCATGTCTTATTGACCTTTAACTTTAGATCAGTCATGACCGAGATCAGTTTGATATATAATATTATATGAAAAATAATACTCTTTAACAGATGCTTTGTTTCTGTGAAAGATGACAACAATAAATCAGATGTCTCGTAGCTTCAAACAACAAGGCCCAAGAAGTTCTTAAAGACTTTGAGTTCAGAAAGCTGAGGATTCTCTGCTCACTCTAAATCACTCGTCTCACCTGGAGTCAGTTTGATTTGTTTTACAGCACATTTCTAACCAGACGTTTGGCTGCAGCTCCACTCTGACACCAGATACACTCGTCTGATTCTCACAAACCAAAAATGATCTTTTACACGGCGGGAGGCTGGAGGCTCCGCCCCCCTCTCAACAACAACTTCATTCTGGAGCCTCAGTGGAGCATGTGGAGGCAACATGGGGGCAGTTTTACCATCTATCAGCACAGACACACACCTGACACACCTGTCAGAGACGACTTAGCCAGAGCACCGATCCCATAACTGTTGGCCGGTTTCCTCTTGAGACGAGGCAGGATCGATGTGGTGTCCTCCATGGACAACTGAGGACACAGAGACAGAGAGGGGGGGAGGGGGGGGCGTGGAAAATAAACAGACGTGTGGGAAAATCAACAGAAGTCACAGAAAGTCAATGAGAGCAGGTGATTGGAGGTAGTTTGAACAAAAGAGGAAAAGAAAAGGGAATCAAAAGTTCAGAAGTCTCCTTCATGACAGACATTGAACTGAAACACTGAGTCTCCTGTCGTCATGAGACTGGCTCCTGATTGGCTGAGCATGTTTACACATGGTTCTTCAAATCAGTGCAAAGACACAGGAAGTAAATATTCGTCTGTCTCATAGTTTGTTAAAAGGTCATTGATCATTTTTATACACTCTCATTAATCTTCTCATTAATCTTCTTTTGAAAGTCTTCATTTACAGTCATTGATCATCTGTACGTACGGTTACGAATTATCTTTTTGTGCGGTCCCAAATCGTCTTCTTATACAGTAAGTAATTATCTTTATGTACGGTCCCAAATCGTCTTCTTATACAGTAAGTAATTATCTTTATGTACGGTCCCTAATCATCTTCTTATACAGTAAGTAATTATCTTTATATACAGTGTCACACAATCTAAAACTATTCTTAAATATGATGTCACACAATCTAAAACTATTCTTAAATATGATGTCACACAATCTAAAACTATTCTTAAATATGATGTCACACAATCTAAAACTATTCTTAAATATGATGTCACACAATCTAAAACTATTCTTAAATATGATGTCACACAATCTAAAACTATTCTTAAATATGATGTCACACAATCTAAAACTATTCTTAAATATGATGTCACACAATCTAAAACTATTCTTAAATATGATGTCACACAATCTAAAACTATTCTTAAATATGATGTCACACAATCTAAAACTATTCTTAAATATGATGTCACACAATCTAAAACTATTCTTAAATATGATGTCACACAATCTAAAACTATTCTTAAATATGATGTCACACAATCTAAAACTATTCTTAAATATGATGTCACACAATCTAAAACTATTCTTAAATATGATGTCACACAATCTAAAACTATTCTTAAATATGATGTCACACAATCTAAAACTATTCTTAAATATGATGTCACACAATCTAAAACTATTCTTAAATATGATGTCACACAATCTAAAACTATTCTTAAATATGATGTCACACAATCTAAAACTATTCTTAAATATGATGTCACACAATCTAAAACTATTCTTAAATATGATGTCACACAATCTAAAACTATTCTTAAATATGATGTCACACAATCTAAAACTATTCTTAAATATGATGTCACACAATCTAAAACTATTCTTAAATATGATGTCACACAATCTAAAACTATTCTTAAATATGATGTCACACAATCTAAAACTATTCTTAAATATGATGTCACACAATCTAAAACTATTCTTAAATATGATGTCACACAATCTAAAACTATTCTTAAATATGATGTCACACAATCTAAAACTATTCTTAAATATGATGTCACACAATCTAAAACTATTCTTAAATATGATGTCACACAATCTAAAACTATTCTTAAATATGATGTCACACAATCTAAAACTATTCTTAAATATGATGTCACACAATCTAAAACTATTCTTAAATATGATGTCACACAATCTAAAACTATTCTTAAATATGATGTCACACAATCTAAAACTATTCTTAAATATGATGTCACACAATCTAAAACTATTCTTAAATATGATGTCACACAATCTAAAACTATTCTTAAATATGATGTCACACAATCTAAAACTATTCTTAAATATGATGTCACACAATCTAAAACTATTCTTAAATATGATGTCACACAATCTAAAACTATTCTTAAATATGATGTCACACAATCTAAAACTATTCTTAAATATGATGTCACACAATCTAAAACTATTCTTAAATATGATGTCACACAATCTAAAACTATTCTTAAATATGATGTCACACAATCTAAAACTATTCTTAAATATGATGTCACACAATCTAAAACTATTCTTAAATATGATGTCACACAATCTAAAACTATTCTTAAATATGATGTCACACAATCTAAAACTATTCTTAAATATGATGTCACACAATCTAAAACTATTCTTAAATATGATGTCACACAATCTAAAACTATTCTTAAATATGATGTCACACAATCTAAAACTATTCTTAAATATGATGTCACACAATCTAAAACTATTCTTAAATATGATGTCACACAATCTAAAACTATTCTTAAATATGATGTCACACAATCTAAAACTATTCTTAAATATGATGTCACACAATCTAAAACTATTCTTAAATATGATGTCACACAATCTAAAACTATTCTTAAATATGATGTCACACAATCTAAAACTATTCTTAAATATGATGTCACACAATCTAAAACTATTCTTAAATATGATGTCACACAATCTAAAACTATTCTTAAATATGATGTCACACAATCTAAAACTATTCTTAAATATGATGTCACACAATCTAAAACTATTCTTAAATATGATGTCACACAATCTAAAACTATTCTTAAATATGATGTCACACAATCTAAAACTATTCTTAAATATGATGTCACACAATCTAAAACTATTCTTAAATATGATGTCACACAATCTAAAACTATTCTTAAATATGATGTCACACAATCTAAAACTATTCTTAAATATGATGTCACACAATCTAAAACTATTCTTAAATATGATGTCACACAATCTAAAACTATTCTTAAATATGATGTCACACAATCTAAAACTATTCTTAAATATGATGTCACACAATCTAAAACTATTCTTAAATATGATGTCACACAATCTAAAACTATTCTTAAATATGATGTCACACAATCTAAAACTATTCTTAAATATGATGTCACACAATCTAAAACTATTCTTAAATATGATGTCACACAATCTAAAACTATTCTTAAATATGATGTCACACAATCTAAAACTATTCTTAAATATGATGTCACACAATCTAAAACTATTCTTAAATATGATGTCACACAATCTAAAACTATTCTTAAATATGATGTCACACAATCTAAAACTATTCTTAAATATGATGTCACACAATCTAAAACTATTCTTAAATATGATGTCACACAATCTAAAACTATTCTTAAATATGATGTCACACAATCTAAAACTATTCTTAAATATGATGTCACACAATCTAAAACTATTCTTAAATATGATGTCACACAATCTAAAACTATTCTTAAATATGATGTCACACAATCTAAAACTATTCTTAAATATGATGTCACACAATCTAAAACTATTCTTAAATATGATGTCACACAATCTAAAACTATTCTTAAATATGATGTCACACAATCTAAAACTATTCTTAAATATGATGTCACACAATCTAAAACTATTCTTAAATATGATGTCACACAATCTAAAACTATATTTAAATATGATGTCACACAATCTAAATCTAAAACTATTCTAAAATATGATGTCACACAATCTAAATCTAAAACTATTCTTAAATATGATGTCACACAATCTAAAACTATATTTAAATATGATGTCACACAATCTAAATCTAAAACTATTCTAAAATATGATGTCACACAATCTAAATCTAAAACTATTCTTAAATATGATGTCACACAATCTAAAACTATACTTAAATATGATGTCACACAATCTAAATCTATACTTAAATATGATGTCACACAATCTAAAACTATACTTAAATATGATGTCACACAATCTAAAACTATTCTTAAATATAATGTCACACAATCTAAAACTATACTTAAATATGATGTCACACAATCTAAATCTAAAACTATACTTAAATATGATGTCACACAATCTAAAACTATTCTTAAATATGATGTCACACAATCTAAAACTATTCTTAAATATGATGTCACACAATCTAAAACTAAACTACTCTCAAATATTAATTTGTAGTTCTGTCCCACAATCACCGTTGGGGTGATTTGACTAAGTTGAACCAGACGTTTAGATAATCAGTGTTTCTATCATTTAAAGCAGTGTCATGAAAACTACAGGATCTCTGTTCTTCCATAAAGTCATTTTTCATGTCCTGAAGCAAACAGCTGCTCTCACTCTCTGCAGTGCATTGATGAGCTGCAGTGTTGTTGTTACAGTGTTTATAGTGTGTTTGTATTCAAACAGACAGTTATTATGGGATATATGATGAGTAGTTTCCCTGCCAGCTCTGAGGACGTGACATACCAGCGATGCATCAGCAGCAGAGTTCGAGGAAGCAGGTTCCCCTGCAGCTCCCCGCTCTCATCTGTGGAGAGGAAGACTCAGCTTCATCAGCCAACTCAGCTTGAGTCATCAAATCAAAGACTAGAAAGACTGAACACCTGGATCATTTCCCTCCTCACAATCAACTTAGCTCAACGTAGCTCAACGTAGCTCAACTTAGCTCAACTTAGCTCAACGTAGCTCAACTTAGCTCAACATAACTCAACTTAGCTCAACGTAGCTCACCTTAGCTCAACGTAGCTCAACTTAGCCCAACTTAGCTCAACATAACTCAACTTAGCTCAACGTGGCTCAACTTAGCTCAACTTAGCTCAACCATGTCTCCTCACACTGTTCGTTGACGGATGGACTGATGTGCTTCTCACCAAACGCCTGGATGCACTCGGTTAGAAGAGAACTGAGAGACGCTGCCTTTCCCAGAGTGGAGGATCCCATAGTGTCCAACAGAGAGGAGGTCAGAGGTAGAGCTCAGAGGTCAACACGTCGTAGTTCTTCAACAGTCACGGTCGTCTTTGGAGAAGGTCAGAGAAAAAGAGAGAGAGAGAGAGAAAAGATACAAGTTTTATGAACCTGAATCAATTATAACAAAAAGATATGTTTGTTGTGCGGAGACTTTCAGTTGAACGTGTGGAACAAAAATGTCTGCTTCCAAATAAACGCGAAACAACAAAAGGTGTTTGTCAGGTGTTTGTCAGATTTTTGTCAGATGTTTCAGATGTTTGTCAGATGTTTCAGATGTTTGTCAGATGTTTGTCAGATGTTTCAGGTGTTTATCAGATGTTTCAGGTGTTTGTCAGATGTTTCAGGTGTTTGTCAGATGTTTCAGATGTTTGTCAGATGTTTGTCAGATGTTTCAGGTGTTTGTCAGATGTTTCAGGTGTTTGTCAGATG
>JAFBJT010015616.1:117776-129269 GCA_016785325.1 Chascanopsetta lugubris | reverse complement strand
AAGGCATAAACATAAAAAAAAACATATTCACACAGAGATAAGGGGGGTGAGGGGAGTTTCCTGAGACAGGAAGATCTGAAATAGCACACAGCTCGATCAGCCCTGAAGAAATGCTGCTGCTATTTTTGCATGTCTGCACTTACATGGAGGCATGGAAACAATCACTATGATTCGGAGCCGACCGCTGCACCGTCCTAATCTGGATAAACAGGGTTTTCCGTGTGTTTGAAAGTCAGGAGACAAAAGCCAGAGATCTGGGAGTCCGACACACACATACATATCCTCCCTGTAACATATTTCAACCATGGCTGATTATGGGTGTTATTCCTCTTTCATGGTGAGGTTGTCTCCCTCCCGTTCTTTTTTTTTTTTTTTTTGGTTCCGCAGTGTTTATTGGTTGTGGAGGTGAAAAAATGATAGGCATTCCAAAAATGCCCTCTGCTCCACTGACATGCCACTGAACAGGGGAAATAACTTTCACCTCACTGTTGGAGTTATAGCTCTGTCAAACAAGGTAATTACTGTGTAGTAAACAGGATGTTGTTTTTTTTATGCACTTAGCGTTTCTAGACCACAATTGATAGGATTTATGTGGAACACTCTGTGTAAGATGCAGTTCCTATGATTCGCCACACGGTGGCTCTAGTTCCCACTCCAAAGGGGTGTGATGAACTAAGGCCCTGCACCTACACAAGCACATTTCATCAGCAGATGTTTACTACAGTGTGACAAAGCCGGAGGCCTTGAGTGGGAGGCTTGAAAAGAGCTACAGTCATTTCTGACACCAGAACACAAACAAGGTTTGCTCGTGCCTTTGATTTGCTTGTAAGGGAGTTTGATCTTTTTCTTGTTTGATGAAAGAAAGTTTCATCAAATCAGACAAGGGTTGTAAAAATTGCCTCAGCACTGACTACGATGAAGTGATCTGATATTCAATGAGCAGTGTAACACGAAACTCCCCAAAACTCCCAGAATAGTCACAGAATTAAGACAGAACATATGTTGACTGACCTGAAAGTCCTCTGGAGTTTGCAGTGCCCATCTCAGAGGCCTGATCTCCGAGGGTGGAGGCCGGTGGAGAGTCTCCGTACCCAGGGGTGCAGGGCCGACTCGGAGAGCCCGACTCGGGATCACTGGTGGACCCCCATCGCTCGTCCCTCGCATTCCTTTCCTTGTCCCCCGCGGACGGCCTGCCTCCGTCTTTCCGGTGAATCCGCTGGTGGACGATCATCTGGTGACGGCTGCGGAACACCTTCCCGCACTCGAAGCACTCGTTGGACTTGGAGGAGGCCTGCGACTGGGACGGCCGTCGTCTGTCCTGGCGAGACGACGGGCGGTACTCGGAGTCGCTGAGGTTCTCCGGCGTCCGGTCTCCCGAGGAGCAGTGGCTTCCCATCCCCGAGCTGCTGCGTCGGCCCGAGCTGCGCTTCTCCTGACCTTGAAGGACGTAACTGCTGCTCTCCTTCTCAAAGACCACGGCGGCTCCAGCCAGGGCCTCCTCCCCCATACCTCCGCCAACATACGAGGCCTTGTAACTGGGCTCCACTGGCTCCACCACCCGCCCTTTCGTGGCTAATTGCCAGGCCTGGTAGCTGCAAACTGGATCTAGCTCTGGGATTCTTTGACCCCGAATCATCTCTTCGCCTTCCCCGTCTTCATCCGGTGTCTTTTCCTCAACAGGCCGGAGGTTTAGATAGTCGAGAAATCGTCTTTTGGCGGCCGGTGAGTCCTCGTGCTCGCTAGCTCTGCAGTGGCTCTGGGACTTCCTGCCACAGTTGATGCCATGAACCTTATCGTGGGCTCTCAGGCTCTCTCTGGTGTGGAACAGGTTCCCACATTTGGAGCACATTTGATAGATGGATGTGATGGAACCAGAAACAATCTCAGGATCCTGGGCTACATCGTTGATGGTGGCCGGAATGTCCGTGGACTCCACTTTTGATCGTGACCTTGATTTGGTGTTGTGTGTTTTCATGTGAGATTTGAGGAACCAAGCTTCGCGGAACCTTCGTCCACAGATCCGACAGCAGTGGTCCAGGATCCCTGCGTGTTTCTTCATGTGCGACTTCAGGAACCAGGCCTGGCTGAAGACCTGGCCACAGGTCTCACAGGGGAAGGACCCCTCTCCCTGGGCTTGGCTGCCATCGGGTTCACTCACGGCCTCTTCCTTCACCGGCGTCTCCTCCTCCGCTTCGACAGTGATGTGGACCTTTTCGATGTGGCTGAGGAGCTGGTCCTCTCGCTGGGCCTCGTATCCACAGAGACGGCAGCAGAAAGGCCGCTGATCGCTAACAGGCTTCTCCCTCTTCAGGCTCCTTGCAGGCACTTTCCTCCGACTCTCCTCCACGCCATCCCCGTTGATCACCCGGTTACAGGCGGAGCTGCTTTTGGTCGGACTCGTACCTCCGTCCAGACCTTCCGAAACGCTCATCTCCTCCTCCTCCTCGGCCCCGCCCTCTTCGTCCTCGTTGGCGTGATAGCTCGAGAGCGTGCCGAGTTTGTGGCTGCGGATGTGGACCTTGAGGTTGCCCTTCTGCGAGGCCCTGTGGTCGCAGTAAGGGCATTTGTATGGGCGTGCACCCGTGTGGCGCCTCATGTGCTGGGACAGAGAGCTGAGGAAGGGGAAGCTGCGTCCACAGACGTTGCAGTCGAATGTCCCGAGGACTTTGTCGTCCTCACCCTCGATCTCATTCCCGGGACTGGCCTTGTCTGTCACCAGCTCGGCCTTTCGACCTCCAGTCTGCGTCTCCGTCACCTCCACGCTGCCTCGGGTATTCATGGTTCTAATCTGCCCTGTAGTTCGGACCTTGCGCAAGCTCAGAGAGTTACAACGACTGCTATCTGCGGTGGCACATCTAGGGGAGTATGGCCTGACCTTGTTGATCTCTTCAATTGCTCTCTGCCTCCAGTCATCCAGAAATCCAGCCGCTAATGGAGCAGCTCATTTAGCTCTCTGCAGTTACTGGGCGCCACAGCCTCTATCCATCTTCATCCAGCACTGCCACTGGATCAATGACTGCAACTCCAACAGCTTTAAGACACATATAGCAAGATGTTAAACCTTTCTAAAGCTAGTGGGACACAACGTAAACCTGGGATTTCTTTCTCAGAGCAAAATTAAAGTTATTTTTCAGTTTCGGGTCATGGTCGTGGCAGTGGCAGGAAGTTCCGCGTGGTTTCTGTATCGGCGTAGCTAATTAGTCAAACGGGTACTATTCATTTCGCCGCTGTTTCATCTTCATCCTCCGTTTTCTATGCCTATCAGCAGCTTTCAGGTCAGATAGCAGGGAGCTCTCTGCGGTGCCGCCTGCATGTGTATCATCCACCTGCGAGTGAAGAGCACAGAGGGAAGTGGTGGGAGAGGAAAGCGAGAGAGAGGAGACAAATGGAAGATATGAGTTATTCTGTGATGCATTTCAAACAGCTGCAGTTTCTAGTTCATATTCAGTTACCATTTGGAATCAGTGACGTACATCGACGCATTTGTAAGACTTAGCGTCTCTGAGAACGCATGAACCTGAATGAATCACCCGAACGCGTTGATTTCCCTTTTATATTCACGTCAAAAGCGGACCTCACCATGGAGGCCGCCATATTGTGGTAGCCCTAAACGGACTAATTGAACACCTTCTGAGTTTTGATGATAACTAACATCGGTTCTGCAACATGCTTTGAAGAGATTTGAGGGGACACTTTCAAATTCACTTCAGACATAAATCGAACCCTGACCACAGATCGGTGGATTAGATACAGATGAATTCATTCAATCAGTGGTCAATTTGATATTTTCTCCTTATTATTGGAACAAATTCACCTTGTAATGATTTTGCTTATGTATAGACTGAGCAAAGGTGGATTGTTGTCACGTATAAAGTCCACTGTGTCTCCGAGGATTGTGCTGCACTCACACCACCAATGTGTGTGTGTGTGTGTGTGTGTGTGTGTATGTGTGTATTGTGAATGTGCATGAGTAGTGCAGGGCTTCGGGGCTCTGATACCATACTGGCTGAGTCGACACTTTACACAATCAGGGTGGGGGGAGGGAGGTGTGTGCGTGTGCATGCGTGTGTGTGTGCGTGCGTGCGCATGCGTGAATGTGTGTGTGTGTGTGTGGGGAGGGGGGGGGCTCATGTTCACATCAGCAAGATCAGCAGTGCCACCGTACTCCCTCCCCATTCTGGCCCCACGTACCCGCCTCAACTGACACTATCACATGACAGGGATCTTAAGTACACAACAGGAAGTGGCTCTTCAGACAGTTTGCTTTGTTCTGTTTCTCAAACGGGAGTTGAATATGGCTGAAGAGAGAGACAGTCAAAGAGAAAGCGACAGTGACGAGAAGAGACTAATTGTAGCTGGCAGGATGCGTTATAGTATTTCTTACAGTCTTGTTTTGTGTCATTTGTCAGTGATACATGCTGTAATTATACACATAAGTCCAATTACATGATGTTATATTTCTCTATAATGACCTTGCTATGAATGGACACACTATTCTCACTAAGAAACACATGAGCTTAATCACAGCTTTTTCCGTCCGTCCGACAGCAGACACATTTTGAATTGTACAATATCAGAGGTGACTTCAGATCGAGATCAAAACTCCGAAAAACATGAGACAAATCTTCCTCCGCCATTCATTTCAGCAGATGCTCAAGCCTCAAAAGTGTGAACGATATGCAATGTGAGTGACAGCATTATTACAGGCTATTATATAAAGTCCCAGGGCCCATAAGCTGAGTTACCGCCAGGTTCTAATTATAAGTGGATAATTGATCATAATCATAAGAGGATAAGGTGGTTGGAGGAGGGACGTTAGCACGAGAGCAATCATATGTCTTAAAACTTGCACATTGAAAATGACTAGACCCCGCACCAAAGCCATCCAATCTATCTGGAATGATTTATGCTACTGGAATCCAACATGGCCTCAATGGTTCACCGTGCATCCTCCTGGAATGCTTAGTATGCTGAGGCTTCGACTGAACAACCACTGCTGTCACTGTCCGATGTAGATCAGTCGGATTCTAAATTGTAAAAAAATATATTAGTGCAATAGAAAGAAAGAAAGAAAGAAATGAGTGCCGCCCCCCCCCAGCTACACGCCTGCCATGACAGTGTCAGTGTGGATGAAACACAGTTACTTGTCATGAAGCCTGTTGACAAGCCTCATGACTGGCTGTCAAGAGAGGAGAAGACTTAGAGGAGTGATGTCACACTTTCCCAGAGAAATGGACAAACAATTATTTGTCGCCGAAGTTAAAGACAAGCCAGAGAGCCTTTTTGTGCTCGCCGTGATGAAGAAGGCCGAGCATCATGACGGATGGAGACATGTTCAACAAGATGAGTGGCAAGGGCAAGACCACTTTTATATATGGTTAAACCTCCTTTGCAGAGAAGAGTGGCCGACAAGCATCTCTTACAGGGGGAAATATTGACATGTTGCAAGTTATCTAGGTTATAAAAGAAAAACCCATACACTCAACTCAAAGACATCAGAGGAATGGTCCAGTTTTTCTCTCTAACCTTTACAGAGATGCTAAATTGTGAGAGTTTCATGAAAGAGACTGCCTCTGAGTCATTCTAGTACATTTCTTTGTTGCTTTTTTCAATGGGGTTAAAATCGAGCGGCAACGGAGCTGACGGATGAGTCCAATAGAAGTGGAACAACTTGCAGTTCACAGGGTGGCCACTTGAGGCTGGCTCCCTACACGAGCAAATCCCCGTAGACGCCCATGTTGGAATGGCCAAGTTCAGAGGTGAATTGAACATGTTCAAAGCCAGGTACAAATAGCGCTTTTGGTCTCAATCAGTCACTTTTAATTCTTGTGACTATCTTTCTAACTTAGCTTGTTTTCATTCAATTGAAGTTTGAAGCTGTGCATACTTAAGGGGTGTGGCCTTTTGAGTGACAGGAACCAGGCAGTAGAGGGAGTTAGATAGCAAGTTGGTAACAAGCCTCATAAGCACTCTGCAGAAACTCTATGGCTAAAACCAACTACATCTGTCACCATCGTCATCATCATCATCATCATCACCATCATCATCATCATCATCACCAGCATCGTCACTATCACCACCATCGGACATTAGAGGCCTCAGTAAAGAGAAGCTGTCCTTGTCATTGCATTAAGGAGATTAGTGTGATGTATGTGTTGAATAATTGAACATGGCCTGTGAAGGATGTGATTAAAATTGAAATGGTCCTTGATAAGAAATATGGTTCAAACTCATGCGCCATTGTCACCACACGGTTCACATTTATAGTTTGCAGGGAAACATGCAACAAGTATGGACAATAGCAAAATATGACGCGCACACACACACACACACACACACAGGACTGAATTATAATCACTATGTGGGTTTCCTGACACAAATATCATGATAAACAATTTTATCAGTTTTTAGTCCTCAGTGTAAGTCAAGCTGTAGTTATAGCTTGACTGGGCCACTGGATTAGACAGCTGCTCTTGTCCTAGTGTACACGTTTGGAAGGGGAATTGATTTATTGATCTAAGTATGTCCAACTGCATTTTGAAAGATGGCACTATGCCCTCCATCTGTGTTTTCCGGTTGACACTAGACTTTTTGTACATGTAAAATACATACTATACCTTTTTTATCATAGTGTTATCTGAGGCCAGTATCACCACTACAGAGTCCATATAATGGTATCCAATGCTATCTGAATACTTTATCGAACCTTATGGTGGAAACTGTGGAGCAGATGCAGAGCACTATTGCCCGACTGGGCCCGAGTGACTGTAAACATGCAGATGTCAGTCCACTATTCTCACTATATTGCATTATCCCATTGTGTAAGTCTGACTGGGAAATTCAATTTACTATCATTTCAGGAGGACTAACATATTTACATGTATTTTGAAGTCTGAGACTAAAACAATGCAATGGTCATTTCTAAAATATGAACATGCAGATAACTTTATTGAATCACACTGCCACAGTGTTTGAGTGAGGTCACGTCTCAGTCTCACTTACATGAAAATAGAACATTGGTGCATGAGTGAGCAACACTCAACACGTGACACGATACCAGAATCGAGTGATGATAGAAAACAAATAAGACCATCCAAGACAGCCAGCTCCACCCACCCCTCCACTGTTCCCCCCCCCCGCCCCCCCACGAGTTCCATCTGCTCCACATCCACCCTGATGTCACTCATATTTAGTCCGTAACTTCTCCCAGTTCTGGTGCTAAAAACAGAGGATAATGATCTTACTTCCTTATTAAATGGCTTTGCTGATTGGGGGCCAGGGGAGCGGGGGCGGGGGGGGGGGGGGCGGTTTTGGGGATGGGGGGGGGGGGGGGGGGGGGGGGGGGGGGGGGGTGCGTGGTGGGTGTGGGTGGGTTGAGACTATTCAGCAGTAAGCCTGTCATCCACCAGACAGTCACATGTGCAAATTGAAAAGTAATGAGATTAGCCCGCAGAAGGGAAACAATGCAGGCTCCTCACCAGGCCGAAGAGGGAGAAAAACACAAATTGGCTTAAGGAGGGAGAAACTATCCAGAGGAGACGAACAAGATTACAATCATCAGAGTCATCAAAAATAGGGGAAGAGGCATCAGAGCTCTATTAAAGGCCAATGAATGGATATGAAGTCTTCCCGAGGCTGACGGCAACAGGCCACTTTGCGAACCCTCGCCTGACGTCCTCCTGCTGATTAACCTTGTGTGGCTGTGGGATGAATTTGTCACTCAAAGCAGTTTGCATGTATCATTCACGCGTCCGTACAGTGTGTTTATGTGAGGCACATTCTATATGGGAAGAGCATAGTATCTCAGAAATGTCATTATGCAGACTTGGGAGAGTGGGATTGAACCGCCCGCGCCCGGGATGTGTCGAGTGATGAGCGTTCTCGCCCCTTGACCAGTTTTTAGGATTTCAATCCCCCTATCTCATCCCCGCTGGTCATAAACCCATTAACGTCCTCTGCAATGGAAAAATCTCTATTCTCTCCCGGGTAAAATGAGCCTTCAATTCAAATGTTTGCACACTACGATGTGCACTCATCTTCATATTAGGAGAGAATTTCGGACAGATTTCAACGTTGTTTTTAAATTCGAGCGTTCGAGTCGAGTTAAGACAAGAGAGTGAGGTGAGGGAGCTTCCGCTAATTAAGAGATGAAGCAGGTTACCATGGTAACCCCCTGGTCACTGTTAGTGGCAACCTGCTGATAGTGGAAAAGACGGCGATAGCTCACTGAGATGGAAAGTTATTGGATTCTGACGTTTCTCTTGCAAAGATCCCTCTGACCCCGTTCGGGAAACACCACTGCCGTGATATCAGACCTGCCCTTAATGGACGCTTCAGCTGCCCATGCATGAGTTGCTGGGAGTGAGCGGAATATAGGCCCACACTCGCAGCTGCGAATGACTGACAACCAGTCTCCTCCCCGTGCACGCTCCTTGTGTCTTTCCTTGAATCCTCCACCTCTGTTCTTCTGCTTTCCGAACACCGGTCTGACGAGAAGAAGAGGGAAGTCCGCTCTTGTTTTTCAACCTCTGCAGAGAGCTGCGCTTCTATTTCTGTATGGGAGACTCCTGAGGTCCACATCTGGACTGGATCTTGGAACAAACAGTGTCAAACTGTGTGCAAGTCGGCCGTCGGAGAACTGTAATTCAGGGTCTCTGTTTGGCTGTTTCTATGTCAGTCTTTGTGACAGTCTGCTCAATAGCCCCCTCTAGAGGCAACAATTTCAGCTTGCAGAAAACATCTGGTGCAAGAATGGGGGAAAAAATGAGATCAGGTAAAAAAAAAAAAATAACATTTCATAGTTCCTGCAGTCTTCTTTCTAAACAGCAGCTGTTGAACAGAGCCTCGCACAAAGGTTGAACAGGAGGTGCTGAGCCTTCAGTGACAAACTCTGTCATCCAGCCAGGAAGTGCCTCCATCATAGCAATCATCTCAGAGGCAGCCATGACACAAATCTGCCGCACCCAAGGGTGCACGGATTGGCTTTCATAACGCACTGACTCACTCGCCCTGTCACCTTATCACTGATAATAACTGCAGGTCGTCCTCGTGTGGGACATCTGTCAGCCGTGCTGGGATCTGTTTGACTCCCACACAGCAGCACTGAGACGAGCATGTGAGGTCGGAAGGGAAAAACACACACACACACACACACACAGTGGGGGGAAAATAAAGAGTGAACCTTCTGTTTAAACACACACAGACGTGCACAAACACACACATACAGGGGGAACTGAAGAATCATGAGGCAAAACAGAGGGGGCTTTAATGTTGGCCACACTCTTCTTTAGAAAGTCGACATGAACACACTGTGGGCTTTTAACTGTGTTTCATACAGGCGGCATTGAGAGCTGAACGGCCCATATAGAGTCACACACACAAACACACACACGCACACACACACACACACACACACACGCATATTCACGGTGCATTTTACATTTCACAAAAAAAAGGAAAAAGAAACTGTACAGTTGCTGATAAAGTGGAGACAGTGCTGAGAGTGACAGGGGGGATGGTATGAAGTCTTAAACACACACACACACACACACACACACAAACAAACAAACACACACACACACAAACAAACACACACACACACACACACACACACTGAGGACAGCCAGTGTATTCTCAGACCAATCAATAATCCATTATGAACAAACTGCTCTTCACCTCTCACCCTGCTCTACACTGGCATACAAAGAGGTCTGCTGTAAGCTCTGTGATGAAGAAAGTGGAGGGGGGGGGGGGGGGGGGGGTGTACGACACAGCTGGATACACACACACACACACACCCAAACACACACGTTTTTTTAGTAAGGAATTCTTTTTGCAAACTTTCTGGTTGACATACGCTCCACTATTACTGCAGTTTCATCCTGTGTGTAGATTCTGACCAAATGATTCAACCCAACTGTGATTTAGTGAATTCCTACATTCACATGAAGACAGTTTATGTGTTTTATGCAACATAATAAATATATAAACAGTCGTTCGTTATCACGTTACTGTGGAAATACAGATCAGATTTACATTTACTACCCGCATACTTCAAATACCTAAGGTCGGTCACATCATGTGGGAGGTTGTGGTCCAGCTGTGAGTTTAGGTCAGTGCTGTTTAGGCCCAGCTGCTTGCTATGACTCTGTCGGCCTTCTCTTTGCTCTGAAGTGGAGTTCGACTCTCTTTGCTTGGTCTCTATTTTGGTTGTAGCTTGGCTCGGTTCTGCTTTTTGAAATATATATATATATACATATATATATATATATGACATCTCCAATTCATGTATCAATAACTCGCCTGGTCCTGTCATATGAAAAACAAACACTTGAAAGCGTCTCATCTGAGGTGCTCCCATAACTCAACAGGTTGCTTCTGCTTTGATGTAGCTGACCTCCCTTCAGCTCCTCATTGGCAGAAGTTGGACTTTAAACCTCAGGTGTAATCCAGGACGAGCTCGGGTTTCATCTCCAAACCCTCGGTCTGAGTCCAGCTGGGGCGGTTTTATTATGTTGTCTTTCCCCCTCATGTCGGGGTCTGTCCCGGCTCTGTCAGAGCGGCTCATGCTCATAAGCAGGAAGAGCAGTGGGGGGCTTTGTGGCATTGTTGGGGTCTCCCATTCCCATCCTACCCCTGGTTCCATCCCTGCCGCCCCCCGCCCTCCCCCATCCCTTAAACCCAGCCAGAACAATAGAGGGGGTCCATGCTGTCTTTCCCCTCACTCAAACCCCCCTCCCTCTGATAAATAGGCTGAGGGGGGGGGGGGGGGGGGCTGCCTGCCTACTCTATTTGCGTGAGAAGGGACTTTAGGACAGAAAGGAGTCCACCAGGTCTGTGTGTGTGTGTGTGTGTGTGTGTGTGTGTGTGTGTGTGTGTGTGTGTGTGTGTGTGTGTGTGTGTGTGTGTAGGAAGTGGCGTTTGGGTCAGTATTGTCACGTTAGATTTTGCTGACAGTGGGTCCATGCTAAGACGGGTCCAGAGAGGACGGGGAGGGACACAAAGCACTAAACCCACCCAACCACAGACAGTCTGATAGATGATGGACACATCTAACGGTTGGGACTCACTGTGATTGGTTCATACCTATGAGCTGCTCTTTGGACCATTGTCCCTGAATACTACTTTCTATGTTCTCCTCATACGCTCCCAATACTCTCGGTGTTGGGAGGCGGTTTCTTTGGTTTCATATTTAATATGAACATATAATTATGATTATTTTCCATTCATATCATTAAATAGTATTACTGCTAATAATATCACTGATGTGATCAACATGTATTGATACCTGCTGTTCTGTAAACGAATGGGGAGCTCCCTGCTCCCATGGGCCCTGCAATCGTCAGCTTCCTCTGAGACTCCTGTGTGTGTGTGTGTGTGCGTGTGTGTGTGTGTGTGTGTGTGTGAACTGCTTCCCTCCTCCCCTCCCTCTCAAAAATCTGCCTGTTTTTCTCACACTGCTCGTTAACCCCTGGCTGCTCCTGTCCATGGTGC
>JAFBJT010015616.1:76122-95879 GCA_016785325.1 Chascanopsetta lugubris | reverse complement strand
CGCCCCCGCCCCCCCCCGCCCCCCCCGCCCCCCCGCCCCCCCCCCTTCCCCTTGATCATGACAGGAAGTTGAATGCACGGCCCTGTACAGCAATAGATGCGCTGTTTTAAAAACATTTACAATATGATCTGTAACGGTGCGTAGGTCTGTAAACAGGAGAGGGAAGTGGCTTCCTTCTCTCTCTCTCTCTCTCTCTCTCTCTCTCTCTCTCTCTGTTGGGTGCCCCCCCCCCCCCTTCCCCTTGATCATGACAGGAAGTTGAATGCACGGCCCTGTACAGCAATAGATGCGCTGTTTTAAAAACATTTACAATATGATCTGTAACGGTGCGTAGTTCTGTAAACAGGAGAGGGAAGTGGCCTCCTTCTCTCTCTCTCTCTCTCTCTCTCTCTCTTCATAGCGGATGCCGGTATCTGCAGTGAGCAGGTGGAGATTTACTGCCGTGCATAAGCAATGTGGATGGGTCAGCTCTTCACGACAATCTTTCTGATTACGAGAGCGTCTCTTTGTCCTCTGAAAAATGTGCAACAAGAAAAAAAAAACTCAAAAAAAAAAACCTGCACTCTCTGTTGTTGTTGTTGTTGTTGTTGTCGTTGTCGTCGTCTTCTCTGGCTTTTGTGATACAAAGCAGGAGGGATACTATTCTCACAGGGATCTGTCCCCGGACTGCAAATGAACTGGGGGCTGATGCTGCAGTGTTGTAACGGAGGAGGCCGCTGGGTAAAAGAAAGTGCTGTGATGTGAGACAGGTGCGGGTGATGCCTGCAAAGTTGGTTATATTTAGGGGCGGTGTGTTTTCGGGAGGTGCTGGTGAGAGAGGAGAGTGGGTGCAAGTGCCGTGCACTGAGTGCATGTCAGTGTCTGATGAGTCAAAGGGTGTACGAGTGTTATCAGAGAGAGAGAGAGGGAGGTGGAGGAATGAGCTACAGCTGTGGTTTGACTCCAGTCGCCAAGCCAAGGGACCGTCTGCAAAGAGCAGCACCACAAAGTGTTGAAAAATAAATAAATAAATAAATGAATAGCTATAGCCAAACTTCAAAATCACTAAAGACCCCATGACGTTTCTGCAACAACCCACTTTACCGGATTACTTTTATAATTCATTTCAATTGGTTTTATAGTATTGTGCATATTAGTAATTTGCAGATGTTCCCTTGGCTCGCTGTCAGATGCACCGTGACTTCTGCGGTTACCATGGTAACTTACTTTCAGTGGGTACATGTACTCTACACTGAGTACTAGTGTTAGTCCCATCCAGCAGATGGCGCGATCCTCCCCGGGTTCTGGCTCCGCCCACCGGTCCCATCGCCACGGCCGCTGCCGATGACAAAGCCCCTCACTTGACTGAGGCTGCGTCATATTTAACGGCTTCATTAAATCACTCAGAGGCTTTTTATGTCCTTCCATCTTCTTTTGACTTAATTTTAAATTCTACTCTCATTTATGCTCTCCAACTCTCCGTACTTCTGTTGTTGCCACTCAGGATGTTAAAGGACCTTGGCCGACCTCACTGCTCTTAGAGCTTAGTCCAAAAGTTAAGATCAATACATCTTTGTCTTGTTTTTTTTTTTAATTTTTGTATTTTTTATCTTGTATTTATTTTTTGTTTTATTTTGAAAAATAAAATTTAAAACTATTGTTAAATGGTAAATAAATAATCAGTAACAACATTTTCCCAATTTAATAAGATGTTGTTGTCTATATACAGTAATGTATGTAATATAATACATTTAAAAAATGTTAAAATGATATTGTGCAGTAATTCATGTTTTCTATTTAATCAAGAGTAAGATTTGAGCCATGGTTCATGGGGTTTAGTCTCCTCGGTGTTGGATCCATCTTCCATGTCGTTGGTGTGAGAACATATGGGTGTAATCTGGATTTGAACCTAAAATAACTCAGTTGTATGATCCAGGTCACCTGAGGCAGATTTAGTTGATATGCAGCGTTGCTATGGTTTCCATGTGGCTCTGATCTGGCAAACAGGTGCAGTTCAGCCATGTGCCATCATTTCATATCATCTCTCTCTCCCTCTCTCTCTCTCTCTCTCTCTCTCTCTCCCTCTCTCTCTCTCTCTCCCTCTCTCTCTCCCTCTCTCTCTCTCTCTCTCTCTCTCTCTCTGAAGTTTTTGAGCGAACACATTTTGAAAAACGACGTGCCGCTCTCACATGGATGTTGTTGCTCTGGATGAAAACAATGGCACCTCTGGCAACAGGTGGATTAATTACCCCGGCCCAATGAAAACAGAGGATACTATTTCACACAGGGGTGATTTCTCTGGCTGATACAGTGTTTGTTATTATTATCATCATCATTATTATTATTCATATTCACCTCTCCCCGACAGCTCATTACATTTCACCCGTGATGTGGATAACTGACCTGATCCGAATGCTGTGGGCGTTTGATCAGGGCTCAGGGAAGTGATTTATTTATTTTATTTATTTATTTTTAATTATTTTGCTGCGACGCTGTTCAAAGTTGAACATTTAGTTGTTCAAAGATTTAAAAAAAAACATCTTAAACTTCTTTAATATAATATAATATAAACATTTTATCCCAACCTTATTAATATGAGTAAAGCAGAAAAATTGTTTTTTCTAATCTTATTAATATTATTTTTGAAAACTTAAAAATAAGTTTTAACATTATTAATATAGTTCTTAAAAACTGAAAATTAAATCCCAACCTTGTTAAAAGCAGAACATCCCAACCTTGTTAACGAGTAAAGCGGAAAAACAAGTTTTTAAAATCGTATTTATATAATTATGAAAAGCTTTTAAAATAATTTTAAACATTTTTGATATTTGTTAAACGCAGAAAAAAATGCATTTTAAACTTGTTTATTGAGTTGTTAAAAGCTGAAAAAAATGACCAACCCTTATCGCTCTTTACACGCTGACGGCCATAATGCCGAGTCGCGGAGGAGCCGCAGACTTTGGCTTAATGTGACGGGGCAGAAATGAACTCATCCACTCGGGTGTCGTGTTCCCATTAACGCCGATTCCTCCCAGAGCTGATACAGACCTGCATCAGTCGCCGGGTCATTTATTAATGGATCTCGCTCCCGTGGCTGAGGAAGCTCGGTTACGTACCAGATGCTAGTCCCCCCCCCACCCCCCCAACCACTCACCATTGGGAACGCGAGTGCTATTTGTCTATTTTGCTCCATTTTGCCTCTTTTAAAATATTGTTACTCACATTGGACTCGCCGAGTCTTCTCTGTAATTATGGCGTCGGAGTCCCCGAAGTTCCAGGCAGCTCCTCCATATGCTCCTATGGCTAATTAGCAATAATGGAAATTTTCCGTGGAACAGCAGACAGAGGCACCGTATGACAATATTACTCCGCTATCACATTCCGCCGCCTCCGAGAACTGCCCTGGGTTTTCACATTTCTATTCTTTTAATGCACTTTAGACGTTCCTTTTCCGCGGATGTTAGCCTTATGCTAACACCAGTGATTGCGTCGACGCTTCGCTGACGTCGAGGTCGGTATCACAGCAGGGATGGTCGGAGCAACGCCCCCCCCCCCCCCGGGGGGGAGCCCCCCCCCCCCCCCCCCCCCCCCAACTCAGCTGGGTCTTAAACCACCACTCCACAAAAGGCGGAAGACAAATGGGCCTCCGGCATGGCGGCTAATTGGCGTCTAAACTGAAACGGAATTATTCATAACCTATTAGTGTGTCAAGTTCAGTGGGAAGTAAAGAAAAAAAGTGGAGGGGAAAAAAAATAAAAAAAGTTAATTAATAGGAAGCGGTACACGCAGAGTATTTAAATTTTTTAAAGGGCTTCATAAATAAGAATTAGCATTTTAATGAATCCCCCCGCCAAGAAATTCAATCATCGGCTTTTCCAAAAGGGCTAAACCCTGAACTCTGGCCCAACCTGCGCTGACGTCCTTCACTCGGACAAGTTTGGAAAAGTCCCAGTTCACAGATGTGTGTTGACTTCATCACGGCCGGAGGGCGAGAGCTCCCTCACACACACACTCTGTTGAAAGCTCCAGTGATGAAGCCGAGACGTTGTTATTCTCTATGAGGCTAAAAGTGAATAATGATAACAATGATGATGATGATGATGAAGATGAGTATCGATCAAATAATAACAATAATAATGATAACAGTGACGATGACCATAATCACAATGTCAATAATGTTAATAGTAATGATAATAATGATGATGATAATACCACTCATATTAATTAATATTGATAAATATTACTTATTGCTATTATCATGATCGTTATTATTATTGTTAATAATAGGAGTAATTGTAATAACAATCCCTCGATATTTTTCCGAGTATACTCCCTGGACAATTCTAACTATAACACGCGTTTTATCCCTGTAATGAGGAACATGAATAAACTCATAACGAGGGCCATTTATTATGTACTGTGAATTCTCAGCCTTTAACCTGCTGCGTTTGCTCCGCGCCTGTAAACGTTATAATTCATGATGAGGCTTTTCGCTTCTTATCAAAGCCTCAAATCTGCGAGGGCTCCGGACCAGACGGAACACACTGGCGGACGAGAATCCTTATTAAGTCGCCCATTGAATGGGCTGTCAGGTCCTTCCGGCCCCCGAATGAATCCAACAAGATGTTAATACACCACTGGGCAGAAAATTCACAATGTAATAGAGTTTGGCCTTTTGACCTCCTCCTTCCTTGGCGCCGCGCGGTGATTGAAGGAAGCTCGGAGAAAACTTCAAAGCCTGGACGCGAAGAGAATTGAAAGAAGTTCTGCGGACAGTAACTCATTAAGACTTAGCGAGTCGTATCTGCCGAAGAAGAAGGAGACACTGGAGCAGTTCCCTTACTCGGAATAAGAATGGTGTTGTGTTCAATACCCTCGGGGGCCGTGATACAGTGCTACACATGTCTAGTCACAGTCAAGGTCGGGCAAATGTATTTCTTGTACATGCAACGCTGGCAACACAATCTCGCAGCGACAGGGAAGCGTGGCGGTGGAATTGTTGTTGTACAAAAGTTGCGATGCTTCCAGTAACTTAGCTGCAAACACACTTGGCGACCTGCTTTACTTACTTTAGAGGTCATGCATTTACTTTAGAGGTCATGCATTTACTTTAGAGGTCATGCATTTACTTTAGAGGTCATGCATTTACTTTAGAGGTCATGCATTTTAATGGCTGACACCAACACGGGGAGGAGGGGTCATTCATAGAGGAAGTACAGTCAACGCATGTTGACGTCGTCCTACTCTGAACGCTGTTGACATTTACTTGTTGACAAAAGCAAAACTCAACCATGTGACTTGAATTTGGGGGTCATCCATTTTCATTTGTGTTGCTACTTGAACAAGCTAACGCTAACTCAGGAAATCCTGTAGTATCCTCTCACCATCCCCTGCTCCAACTCCTGTTTTCATTCGTTCCGGCTATTGTACAATTTCATTTGGCCAGTCGCTTCTATCCATGGACGGAGAGGCTGGGAATTGAACCTATGACCCTCTGTATTTGAAGCGCTCTGTAGAGCCACAGCCCCGCCCCACTCTGAAATGCTCTGTAGAGTCACAGCCCCTCCCCATAGAAAAACCTTCCCCGAGCAGCCCGGTGGGCCTTACAGGAAGTGGTTCGTCCACCGATGAATCCAACTTTGATCGTAAGAGTGACGTCAGCATGAATTAGGAATGGAATTTAAAGTGGCGCCCCCTTGCTGTGGAACAATGGAACTTTTCATCTTGAAACACCTCCGACAGACATAGAACGCTCATACAAGCCTCTGAAAAACAGGAAAACATTGGAAAAAGAATAACATGATCCATTTCAGACAAAACAACATCATAATAACATCTGATTTGAATCAAAACACATGGACCTCGTGCTTTAATTGGATATCAGCTGTTGAAAGAATATAGATCTGAATTGACACAGAACTTGATCTTTTCTGAGTCGTGTTTATAAAATGTGTCGATGCACGTAAACGTGTTAATGTTGCGAAGTGAGGTTGACACAGCACAGTTCACCGGTGTGTTGTTATTCCAACAATATTCCCTGATAACTCTCCCTCTGCAAACACTGACACATCCGTCCCCGAAAAGCTGAGGTCATCATTTCAGGCGTTGCCGGGTAAAAGAAATCAATAGCCCTTCTCCCAATGCTGGAGATCAGGGTCATTATTTGTTATTACCCAAACCCATTCCTATATGCGACATTCCAAAGATTACATGGAAAGGTTATTCGTCTCCTCGGAGCAGAGCCTGACCTTGGCGGTTGCACTGTAGTGGCCAGGGAGTGTGTGTGTGTGTGTGTGTGTGTGTGTGTGTGTGTGTGTATGTCTGTGTCTGTTTCTGTGTGTGTGTGTGTATGTCTGTGTCTGTTTCTGTGTGTGTGTGTGTGTGTGTGTATGTGTGTATGTCTGTGTCTGTTTCTGTGTGTGTGTGTGTATGTCTGTGTCTGTCTCTGTGTGTGTGTGTGTGTGTCTGTGTCTGTTTCTGTGTGTGTGTGTGTGTGTGTGTGTGTGTATGTCTGTGTATGTCTGTGTGTGTTTCTGTGTGAGTCTGTGTGTGTGTGTGTGTGTGTCCCCTAGTGGTGACTCCTGGGATTTCGCTGGACACTTTTTGCAGACACACACACACACACACACACACACACACACAGAAGTGTCAGAGGCGCAGCTGCAGGGGCAGGTGATGCATGATGCCGAGGCTGCAGCTTCGTCACTGAGACTATTTTCAGACCCAGAGATTTCACAGCCTGATCACCGGGTGCTATTCTCCCCAAAACCCCTCTAGGGGGCAGTATTTTGACCCTAAACGATGGGTTTTCAGCGTGATTTTGCTCCACAGATCACTGGTTATTCCCGTGGATCAGTGGTTAGAGCAGTCACCTTTGGAGGCAAATGTCACCGGTTCGAGTCCCACGCGGACCCTGCTGCGCTGTGACTGGCCCTGACCCTGGTGCCCCCGGACGGGCCCTATGTTTAGGGTCAGAGATACCCGGGGTATCACAGACGAGCGGTTGAGGGTGACATGACGTGACTCGGCCCGGGAACTGCCGAGTCAGCGCCTCGGCCTGTCGCGCGTCTCTGACGTCGGACGCCGTCTCCGATCGCGCTCGCGTTTGAACGCCGAGTCTCGTACCTCCGGGAATCCTCCCCTCGAACCCTCTTCGCACGGAGGTCGTCACTGGAGAGGATCCCCTTCACGAGGCGGCAGCGAGGCCCGGTATTTATAACCCCACGGAATGGAGATGAGCGCGAAGGTGTAGAGGGACTAATTACCTTCTCATCCCATAAAACGAGGATTCGCTTCAATAATGGATGCCAAACTTTAATTAAGCGCTGTGTATATTTAGGCGCTCGTTCATAAATGAGTTGGATTAATGGCGTAGCGGCTAAGCCCGGAGACGGCGCCGCCTGCAGACGCAGCACTTTGGCCGCGCTAGTCTGGAAGAGTTTAGCGAGTGTGTGTGATTGGGAGTTGGGCCGCTGGTGTGTGTGTGTGTGTGTGTGTGTGTGTGTGGAGTTTGATGGATTGCTTGCAGGCGGCTGTTCCCCCTCCGTGTCCCGCAGTTGTTTGGGGAAGTGAAGGGAACATCACCTCGGCGCGTAAAGTGACCGGGTGCGGCGGCCGAATTCAAGACGCCAGCGTTGTCAGACTCATCAGTCGCGGGCCGAAGGGTTTGTCGCGGGCCGAGCGCCGGATCCCCCCACGCCGGATCCCCCCACGCTCCTTCATATGAGTCTCTATCACGCCCTCATTCCTCCTCGGTGTCACCTTCCTGCTCGTCCCCCGGACTGTCCCACACACGGCGCCGTCAGTGTCAGAACCTGCTAATGTATCATGGCGTCATGGCTCATTTTGATTGGTTCATTCATGATCTTAACGTACGTCTTTGTGTTCATGCAGATAATAACACGTTTTTACTCATTTTTTATTCACAATAATAATCATCACATATAAATAAGTACAGTAGTAATAAGAATAAGAGTACATTTGAGATCATGTCAGTGTCGGCTACGCTATTATATTTTTATTATCATCACATTATGTCATTGTTATATCATATGATTATACTGTAATAATAATATTGGTATTTATTCTATTGGTGTTTGTTTTATATTATTAGAATCTGTATTTTTTGCCGTGCATATGAAGAAGTTATATCATTTACCGTTATTATTATTATCATTACTATTATTATATTTATCAGCATTATTATCATTTTATTATTATCGTATATTTTTTATTATCCTTGTATTTATATTACATTTTTGCAAGACACTCTACACTTTTTGGGATTTTGCACACTCAAAAAAAATAAGTACTTTATGTACTTCTTGTTGGATTAGCTTTGCTTATCATACACTCATGGTCAAAATGGATTAAGCCGGAATTCCAGCCCCCTGATTCCGAGTCTCTTCAGAAAACAACAGATTTGTTCTATAAACAGAAATTGTACCTTGGATTCGACTCCTTCACTAATCCTCTTGATGGAGTTGAAGATCTCTCAAAGGCTGAAGAACTCTCAGCAACAATCACTGTTTTTTGGGGGGCTTTTATTTTATTATTTTTTTGCCGCCACTCAAAAGCTTCTTGCTCCTACTCTTACTTTCCATATCTTTCATTTCAACGCATTCAACTTCTCTCAGGTTCAAAGTTTCCTGTGCCGCTCTTTGCTTTGCTTTTTGCTTCCTCTGACGAGTATTTAGATAAGTTGTCAACTATTCCTTTTCAACCTTTTTGGCATTTTAACATTTGAAAGACCAAAGACCTTCACCACACGGGTTATTTCAGGCTCCGCGACACGTTTGGCTTTGAAATGTCTCACGATCAGCTGATGTCATCAATCCTTTGATGCCAATCACTGCTTCAGAGGCGAAATCAGGCCTCAGCTCCCTACTACCTTTTAGTAGAACTTCATTTTTTGTACCTTTGATCTCTTTTCAGTTGTCCAGCAAATATCATTCATAACCTCAAATTCACAATTATAGGCCATCATATTGTAATTTGTTGTAAATCAGTGCTCCGCGACAGAGTGGGCACTTATGATCATAGAAAACACTTTTTAAGAGACATTTATACTATTATATTATTACTTAAGATTTATATTATGATTATTATTATCATTATTATTGTTGATTATTATTATCAAAGAGTTGTCACATGCATATATTAGCATAAAAAAGGATGTAGCTTCTTTTTGAAAAAACAAAATACACATAAGAGAAAGGAAGTTATCGGGGCACCTCAGAAAACACTATTTAGGAGGCTCACAAAAGTTCCATTTTGACACTTCCTGCATCAGCGTTGACCAGATGACCAATCATAAGAGGCTTGGCCAATCAGAGCACTCTGGGCTTTTCTATGAGGGGGGGCGGGGGGGGGTGGGGGCGAGGCTCTACGGAGCCTTTCAGGGATAGAGACAGTATCAGGAAACTGCTTCTGAAACTACGCTCCCCAAAAACAAGCTTTTTCATCTTTCTTTAAAAACTGTATATTTTCTCTGAAAGACCTGAACTTTGCTCTCGCACCTTCTGCTGCCTGTTCTTAACTTCCACAGATTCTCTTGGCCCTCGCCCACACACACACACACACACACACACACACACACACACACACACACACACGCTCTGCTGGGCTCAATGTGCAGCATATGGTATGGGAGGGAAAACACCATTCCAAACTATGAGGTTGTTGCCTGGAGCTCTTGCATAATGCTCTTAAACACACACACACTGACAAACACACACTCGGTACTCATCTTTTGAGACTTCTTGATTGTAGTTAGCGTAGCTTGGTACCTGCGTAATAACTTTGATTTGATATTCGGCAACATCGCTTCCAGCGACTGTATGATTTGAATATTGTCTGTTATTGAGAAAAAAAATCATTTGTCTAATTCTGGTCATTTGAATTTTTAAGCATTAATCAGTGTTTTTTCATTGAATTTCTTGAAATTAATCTTTCCATTTTTTTTCTAAATAATGTTGTATTATATTGTGTCATATATGAACTCCAAATTCAAAATTCCCACTGATTTTGGTCAGATGAATTCCTATTTATTTTTTTATCTCGAAATCAGTCATTCGTTCTATTCCAGGATCCTGCCTGAACCCTTTCGACCAGTCAGTTCAGCTGAATGGGAACAGCAACACGTTGTCTTGGAGACGACTGCGGGGGGGGGGGGGGGGGGTTCAAAGAGCGGATGAATTATTTAGAGTCTGTCTTTGAGCTGAGCCCTGGGGTGATAATTGAGGCAAAAATAAACAACCCATGGGCTCCCTCAAGGATTTCTCCACCCAACGCTGAACCGTTGGTCTGTGCATCGCATCTATTCTACAGAGTGTGATTTTTAGTGAGTGAGTGAACAACACTGAGCCTCATTACACCCAAATATGTGGCACTACTTCCACGTACTTTGGCGGATGTACAGGATACAGTCACGAAATATTACAGAAGTGTACTTCGGATCCATGAAGTTTTTCAAACTCTGACGTATTTCAAGATAAAAATCAACTCAACTGTATTTTGTATTGTTTTTGCCATTTGGTCACATGACCTAGATTTCTATGTAGAATTTGGTTATATATCGAGTACATTAATTTGAGTAAAAAATTTTCATGTTATCAGTCAGATGAAGGCAGTAAAGCTGAGGTCTGCTGAACAGGAAGTGGCTGCGTCAGCACCACAGAACAGCAGCTACATGGTTCTATCGCGTGTCAAGTTATTGAGGTCATTCACACTGGCTGTGGAACAGCTGTGTGTTTTTTTTGTGTTATTGCTGCGACACCTAAAATATTGGAACATCTATATCCACAACTTAGCAGCAGTCAACTCTGAAAATAAAGTCGTATAAAATAAAGTTGCATTAAAGAAAAAATGGAAACATAGATCATTTCATTTGATCAAACAAAGACAAGTTCTTTCATTTTAATAGGGAATGAAAAGTGATCTAAATAATTGTTTCTAAAATGTGTGGAATAATGCTTTTCCACAGATTTTGCCATTTTGACAGCGCCACCTATTGTCCTGGCATATGTACGACAGTTATTTTTTTCTCTCTGGTTTCGCATATTTATCCTGAATACTTATGAATATCGAGGCGAGAAACTGTCAAATTCCATAAATTGTAGTTTTGGTGTGGAATGGTCATAGACTCGGCAGCTGTAATGGATCGGAAGCATCAGCACGTTGACGCGCGCCGTTTCTTGAGGGATCTCATTACAAAACGGTCTCTATTTTCCATCTTATTTCCATGCTGTTAGAATCAAATGTTTTCCCTTTCCCTTTTCTACTTTTTTCCTTTTTTGACACCATCCAGTCAATTGTGGGATCTGTCGTCAATCTGGCAGCAGCCGAATTCCAAACCTCCGTCAAACAAATCTGCACGCAACCATCCCGCTTACCAATTAGCATCAATCGGGTGGCGGCATAAACTTGAAAATCATATTTGCAGCCATATCGTGTCTCATTTGAGGCGTTAAGGACGAGCCATTTTTTTTCACCCTCTGGCTCGTTCGGCGGCTCGTTCGGCTGACATTCCCCTCTCCGGGCGCATATCGGCGGGGGAGGGGCCACTCGCGCTGTGTCCGTAAGCCCAGAGATTTCACACAGCAAACAGAAAACGAGCGATCGGATCTCTTGCTCATACTCAGCTCTCTAAAAGATTCCAGTTAAGACATGGATTCACAGATGGAATTGGATTTAAGCATTTGAGGCCACGTATACGTCAATGTTGTCCAAGAGGAGGCCAATAAGGAGCCAAGGGATCGGTGGCAAAGTCCAGCCTGCGTGAAGTGGCCAAAAAGCACATTGACTCTTTATCATCATGTCACATTGACACAATGAGATCCAACATATCTATCCCCATATGTATTTCTTGCCTTTTAACGGTCCATCATGCTGCATTTAAAGGTGCAGTGTGTAAGACTTGGTGACATCTAGAGGTGAAGTTACATGTTGTATCCATCACCTCATGCTCAGAAGCTGTGGTCGACTTCAGTTGTCATTAAATCTCAAACCTTAACCTCACCAACCCTAATCCTAACCCCACCAACCCTAACCCATCAACCTTAAACCTAACCCCACTAACTCTAACCACACCAACCCTAACCCCATCAACCTTAACCCCACCAATCCTCACCTTACCAAGCCTAACCCATCAACCTTAACCCATCAACCTTAACCCAAACCCCACTAATTTAAACCACACTAACCCTGACCCCACCAACCCTAATCCTAACCCCATCAACCTTAACCCATCAACCTTAACCCTAACCCCACTAATTTAAACCACACTAACCCTGACCCCACCAACCCTAATCCTAACCCCATCAACCTTAACCCATCAACCTTAACCCTAACCCCACTTATTTAAACCACACTAACCCTGACCCCACCAACCCTAATTCTAATCTCACCAACCATAACCATAACCTCACCAACCCTAACCCTAACCCCAACCCCAACCCTAACCCTAACCCTAACCCTAACCCTAACCCTAACCCTAACCAAGATCAGAGTAAAACCTCAGTAAACGATACCCGAATTTAAAAAGTACCTGGAGTTGCCGCCTCACTAGCGAGCAGGTGTCTGAGCCTTTGTGCGGACACGTGGTAAGAAGGGCCTCTTCAAGGCTCAGGACGAGGTTGGAGATGATCCACAGTGGACATCGAACCGCCGGGCTGACTGAGACAAACAGTGATTCACATCCACACCTACAGGCAATTTCAACTCCAATTAACCTAAGATGCGCGTCTTCGTACGTGGGCGGAAGCAGCCGAGGCACCTGGAGGAATCCCACGCAGGCAACAACATGCAAACGCCACAGTTATGAGAATCTCGCCCCGTTGCCTAGTTTGCACCAGCGCTCAAACTCCCGCTCACACAAAACTCAAAACTCCCATCCTGACTAGACTGTTTTGGGGTTTCATTGGAATTGTCAGTCTCACTTTCCGCAACCCGAGCCTTTCTACTTGGCTTTCGCCGCCACATTCAGGAATCTGCTTAAGCACATTATCTCCCCTTCTCTTCTTCCACCCACTTCATGGAGAGAGAGAGAGAGAGAGAGAGAGAGAGAGAGAGAGAGAGGGAGAGACTCTGCGTGCACATTTAAAAGTTTGCCTTCTCAATTCCAATGTAGGCATGTCCCCAGCGGACCCCGCTGCTCCCCTCGCCGTGTGGCGGCCATTGCTAAAGAGTGAAGTGCAGGGCTCGCTGCGCCGAACGCAAACGCCAACCACAGCGGCGCCATGAAGGGGTGTTTATTGAATCCCCGTAAGACGCCGCATCTCCTGCCTGTCATGCATTAATCATTTAGGGACGCCCCCCGCCCCCCTTTGCTACTTAATCGCAGTCACGTCGAAGCATCGCTAGCAACGGGGGGGGGGGGGCGGGGGGCGTCGTGCAAAGATGAGCCTGCATGCATTCCCTCTCTCTCTTTCTCGTCTTTATGTGCCTGACGGGGCGAGCGAGGCAGTTGAATGGCGCCAGATGATGGTCGAGTCAAGGTCGTTGGATGCATGAGCTCAAAGTTGAGCTGAAACTTTCTGCCAAATCAGCATTTTTTTTTGTCAAAGAGCAACAGATCTTCAAATAGATCCCTGAGTCTTTTATTCCACTTTACAATATCCTTGTGATGTCTTTCATGATGCCGCCGCCTCCCCCCCGCCCCCCCCCCCATTGTTTCCTTGGCTCCTTCATCCCGAGACGTGCATGTCTGACAACGCCGTCTTCCCTGATGTCTCCGCCTGCTCGCCTGTATACGCTGTGAAGTGCAGGCTCGCAGGCCCCGCCTCCTTCCTCCACTAGCGCTACCGCCGCCCCCCTGCCGGCTAAGGATGTCTTCATTTCTTGCTCCGCTCTCTCTCTCTTAGCCAAGGTCCCTCCTTTTGAGTGTGGATGACTGAGGAGTCGGCGGCGGAGGAGAAGGGAAGCTTGGCTGCCGCCGCCGTCCCCCGGAGAGGCGGCGCTGATTGTACCAGAGGATGAGAGAGGCTCTTTGTGGCTCTTCCTTTTAGCTCAATATCACCTTGCTTGATAAGTCTCCTCTCCTATCCAACACTGATCCGCCCAAATTTCTGGCTTCACAACTTTTTTTTTTCCAGCAAAAAACAAAAAAAAAAACTTTTACTGAGAGATTATCTTTTTCTTCTATGTTTAACTAATTAATTTAGCAAAAAAAACTCATCCCAAGGGCGTCTGTAACTTGAAAAAAGGTCAACTCCAAAAGAGCCAGACAGGATATGAAGAGCCCAGCAATTTCTTGAAATTATTCTTTCCATTTTTTTTTTCTAAATAATGTTTTATTCTAATGTGTCATATATGAACTCCAAATTCAAAATTCCCACTGATTTTGGTCAGATTAATTCCTATTTATTTATTTTTGTCTCGAAATCAGTCATTCGTTCTATTCCGGGATCCTGCCTGAACCCTTTCGACCAGTCAGTTCAGCTGAATGGGAACAGCAACATGTTGTCTTGGAGACGACTGCAAGGGGGGGGGGGGGGGGGGGGGGGGGGGGGGGGGGGGGGGCGAGAAAAAATGAAGAGAATGAAATGAATTCAAAGAGCGGATGAATTATTTAGAGTCTGTCTTTGAGCTGAGCCCTGGGGTGATAATTGAGGCAAAAATAAACAACCCATGGGCTCCCTCAAGGATTTCTCCCCCCAACGCTGAACCGTTGGTCTGTGCATCGCATCTATTCTACAGAGTGTGATTTTTACCCTGAGTGAGTGAACAACACTGAGCCTCATTACACCCAAATATGTGGCACTACTTCCACGTACTTTGGCGGATGTACAGGATACAGTCACGGAATATTACAGAAGTGTACTTCGGATCCATGAAGTTTTTCAAACTCTGACGTATTTCAAGATAAAAATCAACTCAACTGTATTTTGTATTGTTTTTGCCATTTGGTCACATGACCTAGATTTCTATGTAGAATTTGGTTATATATCGAGTACATTAATTTGTGTAAAAAAATGTTCACTGTTATCAGTCAGATGAAAGCAGTAAAGCTGAGGTCTGCTGAACAGGAAGTGGCTGCGTCAGCACCACAGAACAGCAGCTACATGGTTCTATCGCGTGTCAAGTTATCGAGGTCATTCACACTGGCTGTGGAACAGCAGTGTGTTTTTTTTGTGTTATTGCTGCGACACCTCAAATATTGGAACATCTATATCCACAACTTAGCAGCAGTCAACTATGAAAATAAAGTCGTATAAAATAAAGTTGCATTAAAGAAAAAATGGAAAAATAGATCATTTCATTTGATCAAACAAAGACAAGTTCTTTCATTTTAATAGGGAATGAAAAGTGATCTAAATAATTGTTTCTAAAATGTGTGGAATAATGCTTTTCCCCAGATTTTTCCATTTTGACAGCGCCACCTATTGTCCTGGCATATGTACGACAGTTCTTGTCCTCTCTGCATATTTATCCAGAATACTTATGAATATAGAGGCGAGAAAATGTCAAATTCCATAAATTGTAGTTTTGGTGTGGAATGGTCATAGACTCGGCAGCTGTAATGGATCGGAAGCATCAGCACGTTGACGCGCACCGTTTCTTGAGGGATCTCATTACAAAACGGTCTCTATTTTCCATCTTATTTCCATGCTGTTAGAATCAAATGTTTTCCCTTTCCCTTTTCTACTTTTTTCATTTTTTGACACCATCCAGTCAATTGTGGGATCTGTCGTCAATCTGGCAGCAGCCGAATTCCAAACCTCCGTCAAACAAATCTGCACGCAACCATCCCGCTTACCAATTAGCATCAATCGGGTGGCGGCATAAACTTGAAAATCATATTTGCAGCCATATCGTGTCTCATTTGAGGCGTTAAGGACGAGCCATTTTTTTTCACCCTCTGGCTCGTTCGGCTGACATTCCCCTCTCCGGGCGCATATCGGCGGGGGAGGGGCCACTCGCGCTGTGTCCGTAAGCCCAGAGATTTCACACAGCAAACAGAAAACGAGCGATCGGATCTCTTGCTTATACTCAGCTCTCTAAAAGATTCCAGTTAAGACATGGATTCACAGATGGAATTGGATTTAAGCATTTGAGGCCACGTATACGTCAATGTCGTCCAAGAGGAGGCCAATAAGGAGCCAAGGGATCGGTGGCAAAGTCCAGCCTGCGTGAAGTGGCCAAAAAGCACATTGACTCTTTATCATCATGTCACATTGACACAATGAGATCCAACATATCTATCCCTATATGTATTTCTTGCCTTTTAACGGTCCATCATGCTGCATTTAAAGGTGCAGTGTGTAAGACTTGGTGACATCTAGAGGTGAAGTTACATGTTGTATCCATCACCTCATGCTCAGAAGCTGTGGTCGACTTCAGTTGTCATTAAATCTCAAACCTTAACCTCACCAACCCTAATCCTAACCCCACCAACCCTAACCCATCAACCTTAAACCTAACCCCACTAACTCTAACCACACCAACCCTAACCCCATCAACCTTAACCCCACCAATCCTAACCTTACCAAGCCTAACCCATCAACCTTAACCCATCAACCTTAACCCTAACCCCAGTAAACCAAACCTCACTAACCCTGACCCCACCAACCCTAATCCTAACCCCACCAACCTTAACCCCTCAACCTTAACCCTAACCCCACTAATTTAAACCACACTAACCCTGACCCCACCAACCCTAATTCTAATCTCACCAACCCTAACCCTAACCTCACCAACCCTAACCCTAACCCTAACCCTAACCTCACCAACCCTAACCCTAACCCCAACCCCAATCCCAACCCTAACCCTAACCCTAACCCTAACCCTAACCTCACCAACCCTAACCCTAACCCTAACCCTAACCCTAACCCTAACCTCACCAACCCTAACCCTAACCCCAACCCCAACCCCAACCCTAACCCTAACCCTAACCCTAACCCTAACCTCACCAACCCTAACCCTAACCCTAACCGAGATCAGAGGAAAACCTCAGTAAACGATACCCGAATTAAAAAAAGTACCTGGAGTTGCCGCCTCACTAGCGAGCAGGTGTCTGAGCCTTTGTGCGGACACATGGTAAGAAGGGCCTCTTCAAGGCTCATGACGAGGTTGGAGATGATCCACAGTGGACATCGAACCGCCGGGCTGACTGAGACAAACAGTGATTCACATCCACACCTACAGGCAATTTCAACTCCAATTAACCTAAGATGCGCGTCTTCGTACGTGGGCGGAAGCAGCCGAGGCACCTGGAGGAATCCCACGCAGGCAACAACATGCAAACGCCACAGTTATGAGAATCTCGCCCCGTTGCCTAGTTTGCACCAGCGCTCAAACTCCCGCTCACACAAAACTCAAAACTCGCATCCTGACTTGACTGCTTTGGGGTTTCATTGGAATTGTCAGTCTCACTTTCCGCAACCCGAGTCTTTCTACTTGGCTTTCGCCGCCACATTCAGGAATCTGCTTAAGCACATTATCTCCCCTTCTCTTCTTCCACCCACTTCATGGAGAGAGAGAGAAAGAGAGAGAGAGAGAGAGAGAGAGAGAGAGAGAGCGGGAGAGGGAGAGACTCTGCGTGCACATTTAAAAGTTTGCCTTCTCAATTCCAATGTAGGCATGTCCCCAGCGGACCCCGCTGCTCCCCTCGCCGTGTGGCAGATTTACGAGGTCAACGTGTCAATTTCGATGGAATTAAAGAAAAACTCAATCCTCGCTATTGTGTGGTGTTTTAATGGCGATGTAAGGGAGCGTCTGTAAATGGATCTTCCTGCCTTCGGGGGGAAAGAGGCGGAGTCCTTTACTTTTGGCTCCCGTCCGTCAGCGTCTCCGCTGTTTGACAACATCTTGAGAATCGCTGCAGGCGCGGTGCGCGCGAGCGTTCCTCGTCGTGAGCGTTCCTCATTGTGAGCTCGAGCGTCCTTTGTGGTGAGCGTTCCTCGTCGTGCGCGTTCCTCGTCGTGAGCGTTGCTCGTGGTCGTACTCTTGAACGTGGAGTGACGCACGTGGACAGAATGTGGATAAAACAAACATAAGAGGAATTAGCACAGGAACTCTTTTTCCAAGGAAAACATCCAAGGACGTGTGAGCGAGCGTGCGCGTGAGGGAGCGTGCGCGTGAGGGAGCGTGCGCGTGAGGGAGCGTGCGCGTGAGGGAGCGTGCGCGCGAGCGTGCGCGTGCGCGTGAGTTCGTTAGCGTGAGTTTGACGAATGTCCGCTGATCGCAGGAAATGTGCTGAACACAGATTTTCTTGACGAACAGCGGAGCTGTGTGAGTCAGCGTGACCTCCCTCATTTCTCTCACTTCATATCCATCTGTGCTTTAAAGGTTCAGTATGTTGGATTTCGAAGTGAAGGAGCAGCTCCTCTCCACTAGAGGGCGCCATGTGGCACCACCCTGTGTTTTTACCGTAGCTAAACTACACACCTCCTGATGGAATTGATTGAATTCCATTACTTTGGAATGGAAGGATACCGTTTGTGGAAAACAGCTGCAGCATGCAACGTCACCACCAGATGTCACCAAACGTTACACACTGCACCTTTAACGCTGAGAAAAACATCATTCTATCTGTTTCCATCCCGGTCGTATCAGCAGCTCGCTGCTTTGCGGCGCCGCTCGTCCAGGTTGTCCGGGCTCCTCCGCCTGAGCGCTAATCCCTGATAGTCCTGTATTAATGGCGCCCCCTGGGGGCCCCGGGGGCCTCGGGGCCCGGGGCCATGCAGCGGTCTGAGACGGGATGGGGATGAGCGGGGAGTCGACTTCAGAGGAGAGACTGATGTAAATGTGGAGAAATAGAGCTGTATGGATGAGAGAACACACGAGTCAAAGAGCTGTGGCTATAAAAAGGGCCAGGGCCGGGCGAGGGGGTGGTGGTGAGGGGGGGCGGGGGGCCGGGGGGGGGGGGGGGGGGGGGGGGGGGGGGGGGGGGGGGGGGGGGGGGGGGGGGGGGGGGGGGGGGGGGGGCGTCACATGGCGCTGGACAGACGCCGCCTCCGTCCTCGCGGGACTTTAACCACAGGGCTTCTTCTCCGACTTGTCAAAGCAAGATCACAAAACATATTTGATCAGGGCTCAGGCAGAGATGTGACGTCCCACTCGGCCTCATCCCTCCAACACTGTGATGCTGCCCCCGCAGGCCCCTGGGTGCCACTGCGCCCTCTGTGACCCCTCCTCTTCCTTATATCTGAGAAGCATCAGTATCATCGAGTGTCAACGATGGACAGAGTTCAAATGTAAAACTGCAGCCTGATCACGAGCAACTCGGCAAACTAAGAACAGGAATATCGGTTTTACTTGAGTTATTTTATTTTTTTTACTCTTTTGTAGTTTTGAAAGTTCTTAGACTCAAACCTCAGATTTTTTTTATATGTGTCTTTCGGTCTGAGCTTAGTTTCATCTCCTCCATGTTTGTTTACATGACCTTTATGCAGATTGGAAATAAGATACTGCTGCAAATTTCAGCAAAAAAAAACCCATAAACAAATGAACAAATATCAACAAATACAATATAAGAATAGATTGTATTTTTATGTCAGTGATTTATTATATAAACAAGAAAGGACCTGAAAATGTAATAGTGCCATAAGTATCTGTACCACAACGAGACTATTGTATATTTACTAAATATTAGGATTCTTATTGATCCTGAAGTGATGCATAAAGCAAATGTTATTATTATTTACTTCAAGTATAAAATCCTGCAACTAGTTCAAACAGTTTGTAACCTAGTTTTCATTTATGTTGATTTTGCAGAATATTGAACAATGTCCTCATATTTAAGTCTGAATAGTTCAACTGAAAACTGAATTCTTCAT
>JAFBJT010015616.1:66280-75723 GCA_016785325.1 Chascanopsetta lugubris | reverse complement strand
CTCGGCGGAAAAACACACAAATAAATGGCACCGCCTCTCCTCCCTGCTCCTGTAACATGGGGTGGGGGTGTGGGGTGGGGTGGGGTGGGGTGGGGGGTTCCCCGCAGCTCTTTGCAGCCACAGGATGAACCTCACTGCTGTTTTCCTTCGCTAAACACCGCTTGAGGAGTTCCTGTAATTGGGGAGCGTCTCTCCCTCCGTGGCCCCGCGGAGCGGGGCCCCCGCTTCCATGACAGAGGTCCATTCAGAGATCCGAAAGGTTAGGATTTATGGGGTCGGGGGGCCAAGCACAGGCCGGGCTTGTGCGGGGAGCCCCCAGACAACATCGGAGCAGGGGATATAAATTTCCACTCTCGGAGGGAACTCGCTCAACTCCCTAAAAACAGAATATTCCTTTGAAGCAGAGCAGGAGTTCATGTCTCGCTCTGTCACATTGTATTTTGTGCGCGACAAGACCTGTGTGTATAGGAATCACCACCAACACCACCACATGTCAAACACACGGCCAGAACCGACCCGCCAGAGGGTCCAATCTGTACAAATGGGTGCAAAATGTACAGAGGGGATATAGAGGTGTTGGTTTATCGAGTTGAACTGACTATGCCAGGACACCAGGGGGAGCCCATGCCGCTTTGAATTGCTGTGTTAGAGAGAAGAGGAGGAGGAGCATGCGAATGTGTGTGTGTGTGTGTGTGTGTGTGTGTGTGTCTGGTTGGATGTAAGAGATTGATGACGCGGCGGTCCGCTATGATTTTAGTGGTCTGGCCCACTCAAGGATAATTGGAGCGTATGTGGCCGTTGAAACTAAAATATAGTCTTCTTCTATTGTTTAATGCTGTGTCAGATTCAAGCCGTGGAGCATTAACAACATTACTGTTTGATGTCTAAGTTCATAACTGCCCCCGTCATGATTCCATAGCTGCGGACGAGGGGGAACAAAGGACTTGTCCTTCGACCGGAGCGACGGGGGTTTGATTCCTTGGGCAAGAATGTTTCATGTACTCATAGACACAAAGTGCTGCAAATAGAAGTAGCGATTCACAGCATGAATGTTTGAGTGACTGGGTGAACTGTGCTGTAAAGACTCGTTAAAGCACCATATAAAGACCAAAAGCAAATAGCATTAACCCTTCAGCACCGACACAGCAGCAGTGGGCAAAGGCAAAGGGAACGATGGAGACTGTTTCAACAGAGCATCACATGGGAAGGTGCGTCCATTGTGGAGAGTGAGACGCGTCACATGACCGGAGCAGTGCAGTTCCAGTTGGCTGCCTGAGGCTCCGCTTCTCTACACTGTAAGTCGACGTCAAACTCATTTCAGCTCAGGGGCCACATGTGAACACAGTGGAATCAAAGCAGAGTGACCCATACAAACAACAACAACTTCAAATGTCCCCTTTGTTTTGGTATAAAACAAAAGTCACAAGTCCAGTTGGGAAGTTCATACAAAAAAATACTCTGTATCTTTTGATGAATAAATGAAAATGTCTCTTCTCAGTGTAACCAAGATAAATTAAGTACAGCGGTTTTTCCACTTCAATCAATCATCCATGTCAGTTTGACATCCCTGCTTTAAATGAAACGAGCTACAGTTACGTTTGGACTGGGCCTCCTCTTTCGCTCTTTGAACATTTTGGTCCAGTGGTTTGAACCTGAATCACCCTCCACACCTGTTTTTTATCTATGGATTTATTCATTTCTTTTTGCTAACTACAACAGTGTGAGACCAAAAAAGGAAAAACCTTTCCTGCAGAGTGAGGAGGTTTTCACGCGAAACTATAAATACACAAGTAAAACTCTACAGGTCGGCTCTGAACGCCGGACATAAATGTTTCCTACTTCACTGCAAAGTCAATTTAGTCTGCGTCCAGATGAAACCATTGCTTGTGCACATCTTTAACACGATGTTGACGGCGAGCTCAGAGAAACATGGCCGCGCCGACGGGTGAATACGAAAATAAACTCCTCGGGAATGAGAATAATGGATTTCTGAGAGGAGAGGCACTTTGAGCGTTTACTTTGTGCACAGTCGCACAAAGAAGCAGGACACACGGCAGAGCGAATGGTGAAATAGTGAATAGCGCACGGAGACAGTGCAGGTCATTTGCTCGACATCGGCCCAGCGCTCCGTGTTATTTGGCCCCTATCTCTCCTTGCCACTCCAGCGTGTGAGCTCTTATTAGACGGGGGGGGGGGCCCATATCTCCAACTGAACAATGACTCGGTGTCTCTGCAGTTAATTATCTGTCTGATCTATACCATAAGAGGAGAATGAATGAACTCCGCATGCCGCCTTATTCTGTACATAGGCCGCACTAATGTCCTTTCCATATAGGCAGGCCCAAGCAGAGGTATTAGACCACTGTAATGAGTTTACGTATGAGTAATGGCTGCAGACGCACACAGCTCTCCATCCGTCGCTGCTAAATCAGTTCCTCCTCTGATCCGACAAATCTAACGATTAATTTCGCAGGTACCGGAATCATTTCACGCAAATAACTCACAGGGATGATGCGCGTGTGCCGCGCATTGCAATCCGCGCCTCCTATACAAGCCGCCGTGTGCGCCACAACTGTAAGCACAGCGCGGCGCCTATACATTCTGATAGAGCCCGGGTTGCAGTGAGATCTCCAGTGTCTGATCCAATACTTGTTCACCGTTATTGGCTTGAAATGCCGTAATGGCCCCAGCTGTGATGCAGCGCGCGCGCGCTATTCCTGCATCAGTGCTTTTAAACACCTCGGCCATCATTCTGCAGCAGTGGTGTTTATTTAAATGGATTTGCTCTGCTTAGGCCGTAAAGAGAGAGGGCATAAAACACCCAGGGCCAGTGAATTACCGGCAATAAAGCCGCGAGCCAAGCCTGTTGACGGAGCTAAGCCGAGGTGGGCCAAACTAGGCCATGCAGGACCACCAAATCCCAAAGCCCGCCTCTGACAACAGCCTGAATTCTTGCTAATTGTCTCTCCTTGTCATCCCTGTTTACTCAAGCCTCACCACTCTCTCTGCCATAATGGATTCAGGGGCCTGACAAGCCACGTTTGATTGATTTCTCCCCCTGACCACTCAGTGGAAGGACTCCAGGCTGCGTGCCAGCTGTACAGTGGGTCGTCCCTGGTGTGTGTGTGTGTGTGTGTGTGTGTGTGTGTGTGCGCAGCAGCATGCACATTGTGATGTGTGCGTGCACAGATGAAGCCACTATAGCATAACCGCCGCGCTATAAGTCTCCGGCAGGATACTGCGGTGTGCGGCGCTCTGCCCGCAGGGTGTCATTAACATTTAGAAACAGCCCCGACATCAGTCACACTGCCTCTGCTTAGGTGTGTTTAACCTTTCTGTGTGGAGGGATACGGCAGCCAGAGCAGAGGGGGTTTAACAAAGAAATAGAGCTGCTAGAATGGAGAGAAGTATTAAAATGTAAAGCGAAGTTTAACAGGGGGCACTACAAAGGAACGGCCCATTTCCATACAGCGTGAACATACGCTGTGGGTGAGGGTGATAATGAAAGTCAGTGCAAAGTCATAACGGCTGGATTTATGTCCTGAAAGGGTGGGAAAAGTTGGACTTGGGGGCTGATCGAATTTGAATTCCCTTCTCTGTTGCGGGGAACCTGCCTCTGCGCTGTTTCAGGTTTTATGTGTGTCAGGGCCGAGCACTTCCCCTGATGGATGTGCGGGGCTGTCGTCTCCCCCGATCTCCTCGGTGAAGATGATAGATCCGAGCTTGAGTGAAGGAGGTCGATGAAGGTTCAAGGCTCGGGAGTTTAAAGGTGCAGTGTGTGCGATTTGGGTGGGTTTTCCTCACTTTTCTCATACAACACACTGACACTTTCATGAATTTATCATCACCTAAATGTTGGGTTTTTTTATTTTATTTTTTTACCATTAACCTCAAATGAGATCATTAATGTATGTTTACATGAGGAGCGGGTCATAGATTCTCCTGCATGCTCAGAAGGGTGAGGGTGAGGTGAACGTCTAGAGGTCACCAAATATTACACACTGCACCTTTAACTTAAAGCTTGCAGAGTTCCACCTCACTTTGGATGTTCTCCCGCTGATGATGGAGAAGGACAAAATACTATGCTGGTTACTTTTTGCATCCACTCGGCACGTTGAGCAAAGCTGATGGTGGAGATTGCGGTTTCCGTTGAACATCTGCAGGATATGGCTGTGTGTGTGTGTGTGTGTGTGTGTGTGTGTGTGTGTGTGTGTGCGTGTGTGAACATACGTGTGACAGAGGCAGGTAGAGAGAGAGAGAGGGAGAGAGAGCACTGCTCTCATTATCGCTGAATAACTAACCAAGCCCCGGCCTGCCAATTATGGAGTGTGACTGTCAAAGTTGTTAACATGTCTATATGCAGATGTTGTGGCAAATCACTTATATTGATACTGAGTAAATCTGCATTAATATTTTGTTGGACTTTCATGAAACATCTGAATTTACACTCAACCTTTAAAAAAACAGCCACGCAACGTAATCACATCTCTTGCGGCACACATCTTCACGGGCCATCGAGGCCTATTTTTCAAATATGCAAAACCTCTGTTGTTGTTGGTGTGAATGCCTGAACGTTTCACGAACTGCTGCAGCTGAAACAAATGTGGATGGGAATTATCGAAATGCACAAAATGTGCCATCAATGATCCAAACCCTGTGATCTAATGGCAAATGATGGTTGAATAAAAGGGGAGCATTAGCCAGAGCTGTCAGCTTTCACTGACTGATAGACTGCACCAGTGGTGGCAGATGTGGGGGGGGGGGGGGGGGGGGGGGGGGGGGGGGGTATTAAGTGTTTGAAGGTGTGTGTGAGTGTGTGTGTGAGTTTGTATAATTGTGACTGGACGTGTCCTACATCTATTATCGGGGAGGTAAATCCCTTTATGAGGCGAGCTTATGTTGTACAGGGTGTGATGCAGCCCATGTGCTGTTCCCGTGTCAAACACATATGTATATGAGAGCGTTATTAAGGGCTGATCCCTGCATGCGTCTGATGATTTCAATGGATAAGCAGTCGTCTGCATGGCGGAGGGATGCGTGTGGTGTGATCCCTCAGGTTCGACCTCGCTTAATGACAGGCTTTACGTTAAACCGCAGAGACACCTATGCATCCTCTCGTTTGGAGAGCACCCACGGGTGCGACTATTAATTGCAGGATTATATCTGTGTCGCTGCCAAAGAGGTTGTGTTCGCGTCACTTTCTTTTCCTGTTTGTCATTTAGCCGAGTTACACAATAAGAGCTGAGCCGATTTTCAACGCGACCGGGCGCCGTGGCTCGGGAGGGGACTTTTGGTCCAGATCCAAATGGGGCGATTCACGCTGATGCTGATGATGACGATGTCGATCGATGCTTGTGAGCAACACAGAAGTTTGAGAAGTGGGGTGACTGAGGAGGTCTTCATCCCAGACTGAGACAGGATGTTGGATCTACAGAGGATTTCCAGGATCAGTGTCAGTAGCTTGTCCCGCCCACATCTCCATCGTTTAGCAACAGCGCTCAGTGTTCCATGTTTTTTAAGAGTGGCTTTAATGGCGTCTGGTACAGTTGAAGAATAAAGATCAGACCTGTGCTTCCTGGGATAAATGAACCAGAGGAGCCTGTTGGAGCCTGCATTTCTTGGGGATGTATGGATGGATTTATTGACTGTGTTTTATAGGGGACCTGTTATGCCCATTTCTGAAGATTTCTATTTGTTACTTGGCCTCTTTTAGGATAATAGACCCTCTTCTTAGTCCCAGTATAAAACCCAGTATATTTTCCAAAACATATTCTGAAATCGCTGATGGGCTGGTCTCTGGGGGATCCCAGACTGTCTGAACATGTTTAAGCATGTTTCACGTGCGTGTTCTCAGTCCGCAGCTCCTAATGCAGAACATTAACTTTGCAAGAACAGCAAATAAGAGAAAGTGAGCATTGATGGTGATGTCACGGGTACGTATGGACATCTTAGATTATGACACCGCACCTGTCGAACCTTCGCGCCCACAAAGAGTTTGCCAGGACGCCTCCGCTTGGTAAGTATGTCCATATTGAGCAATTCTGTTTTATATGACGTCGTTGGCAGCAAGCAGGACAGAATGACACACAGAGAAAATGGAAGCATTTCAAAATAAAAACATATTTGAGTTTTTTTCTAGATTCCTATATGAAACGTTGCAGCACGTACTCGACTCTGCGGGCCACACTGAACATCTGCGTGGGCCGGATGTGGCCCGCGGGCCTGATGTGGCCCGTGGGCCTTGCAATGCACAGGTCTGGTGTAGCTGCAGAGCCGGAGTCAATGCAAGTATTGGTAATTGTACCGACATTAAATCATCATGAGACAACAGCTGATCGGCGCCGAGACTGACACGTTGTTTCTGTGTGTTTACAGTATTAACGGTCTCACAGATCCATTGGAGCACACCTACAGTGAGCCGGAGATCCAGACCCGCTTTTAGTAATTACTCTACTGTGGAGTTGTTCTGCAGCATGGAGACCCCTCCATCGGACCCCTCAGAAATACAAAAGGGACCCGTGAGTAAATATAGTCCGGTAAATGTTAAGCTCCCTGTGATTGGAATAGATGGACGCGTGATGAAATGCTGCAGAGTTCACGAGACCAGAATCAGGTTCTTCAGTTAATATCAATGGACTCAGATCAAGTCCACACCAAAAAAAATGAACCACACCAGAGGCAAAAACACTTGGAACACTTTGAGTACATTTGTGCAGTGTCATGAAGTTAAGCAAATTGTGTTTCTAATGGTAAATGGTTTGTATTCATATGGCGCAACATTAGGTCTGGATGACCCCTCAAAGAGTGCATGGGACGTTTGGTTTTTTGTCCAAGGACAACAACAACAACAAAAACTCTCTTTCCCTCCACATCACATGTCAGCACCTGTGTCCGATGGGACCGACAGCAGTCTGCATCACCTCTCCTACCCTGTTCCTCCTGTCGAGGTCTGTGCTGGTGTCGTACGTCACTTTGGATAAAAGCGTCCGCTAAGTGAATTGTAGGATCCTCCCGCAGGAGAACAGGAATCGAACCTCTGACCTCCTTGTTAGGTGACGGCTCCTCTAACCCCTCAGCCGGCGCTTGCAGACGTATTTGGGTAAGTTAACCAAAGTGCAGTTCAAATCCCTCCGACGCTCTGTCTCCCGTGCTGCTCCCTGGTCCAGTCCCAACACAGGCTGCAGAGAGGAGGGGAGGGGAGAGGTGGGACACTCGACTTCACTTCAACAGCAATCAGGGGATGAGAACAAGGACACTCGCGCTGGGATATGAAAGGATTAGCCGACACCTGGAGTCTGAGCTTGTCCAAAGTAACTGGAGAGGAAACATGGGAATATTTAGGTGTGACAGGAAGTGGGAGATGATGAAGACAGAGACTCGGCCGCTCCGTGAGATTTCTGTCACAGGGAATCTAATGGCTGTTCTACTGCCACGGCGAGTTTTGAATGATGTGGTTAAATATAATAATCCCTCTCTCTCTCTCTCTCTCTCTCTCTCTCTCTCTCTCTCTCTCTCTCTCTCTCTCTCCGGGGTGAACAATCAAAATAAAGGATATTTTCCCTCCTCAATGGTCCTCCTCTTCTCCTTTTATTGATTCTGCTGCACTGACATTTCAGATGAGAGAGATGAGGATCAACAAACTTGAAGGTGTACTCAGGGCCACAGGAGGACCACAATTCCACAGCTTTAAATGGATATTTCCCATGTGGATCGCTTCGCCTTTTATGACCGAGTTTCAACAGCACAACAACAGCTCAGCGTGTCGTAAGTTTAAAAAAAGTGCATTTCATGCGCACGCGGGGGGAAAAAAAAACTCAAGAAAAGGATCCTGAACACAGCAGTCAATGCCCGATGCGAGATTCTTCGTGATGCACACAAAGAGAAGGAAGAGGAGCAAACTATAAAGACAATGAGATGCACACGGCGGCTTGAAGCGTGGAGCCGAGACAGGCGGTCCCGAGGGGTTTGATCACAAATGCTGTGAGCTTCTCACAAACCATCACAAACAAACAAGAGTCGGTTCAAACAGGGAGTCGAATTCAAATTGAGACAAAGCATCAACTTTCATCTGCCGGTGTCTTCATCAGCCTCATCAGCTTTCTGATGAGTGAAAAGGTAAATGTTACACTTCTGAGAGCCGCTAATGCTTCTCCTGTTCCCTCTGTTCCCATTTCTTCTTCTTCTTCTTCTTCTTCTTCTTACTTTGACTTTAGCGGTAAATTGTGCTAATTGAAAGGTGGGGGAAAGAAAAAGTAAACACTCTGGATTCCAACCCGTTGTTTGTTTCAAAAATAATGTGACAACTGTAGCAGCTCATCTCGATAATGGCGCTGATGTGAATTCTCCGAGGTCAGGGATGTATTCCTGTCGCAGGATGTGACGAAAACACGCAAACATCTGAATCCTGTGAAATCGAGGCAAAATTCTTTTGGAATCTCAAAAGAATTCATGGAAATGTAACACAACTATGTGACGGTGGGATGTGCGATCCCAACACACATCACACCCAGAGTGTGTGTGTGTGCGTGCGCACATGTGTGTGTGGCACCCAGACAACTCTGCCTATTGTGGGATATGAAATAAATCAGAATAATTTCCTCCTGCTTGATGAGCTTTTGCTTAAAGGTGCAGTGTGTAAGATTTGGTGATCTCTAGAGGCGAAGTTGTGTGTTGTATCCATCACTTCACCCTCACCCTCCTGAACATGCAGGAGAAGCTATGGTCGACTTCAGCTGTCATTGAAACTCAAAAGATGTTGAGTCCACTTTTACATTTACCAGTAAAAACATGGCGGCCTCCATGGAGAGGACCTGCTCATCGGTACATACACATTAATGGGCTCATTTCAGGGTAATGGGAAAAATATATATATTTAATTGATTATAAATTCATTAAAGTGTCCGTAGGTAACTGTTTGGTAATATGCTGAAAAATGACAAAAATATTGCACACTTACCAAAACCTTAAACAGGTGCGGTGTGTATGAATTCTCTCATTTTGATCACAAAAAAATATTACAAAACAATACTGATATTTTCATACATTTATAATCACCTAAAGGTTTGATTTTTTTCCATGTCCCTTAAATAAGTGGCGGGTCCTCTCCATGGCGGCTGCCATGTTTTTACAGTAGCCCAGACTGGATATGCTAAACATGTTTTGAGTTTTATGATAAGTGAAGTCGACCATAGGTTCTCCTGCTCAGAAGGGTGCTGGTGAGGTGACGGATACAACACGCAACTTCACCTCTAGATGTCACCAAATCGTACCCACTGCACCTTTAAGTCTATCAGAGCCCTGCCTTCCTGCAATTTAGTGAGGTGACATCATTTGGTTTTGGCGCGCGCACACACACACGCACACACACACGCACACACACACACACACGCACACACACACACACACACACACACACAAGCACATATAGGTAAATGCATTGAGAT
>JAFBJT010015616.1:61280-63780 GCA_016785325.1 Chascanopsetta lugubris | reverse complement strand
AGGGGTGCTTTACAAGCCACTCAGCGGAAAATGCTGATGATGATTATTTATCTGGGATGCCGTGCGGCTCCCACAGATACCAGGTGTGTGTTTTCCTGCAAGTGTTTGCGCAATCCTGCTCCACCCGACGAACGTCACACTCGCGTAGATACCTCTCACCCTCCGCCTCTGCATTACAATTAAAGCATGCGCATACGAATGCAGCAGGCGACGGTTCACACTGTTTCCTGCACAGATGCTTCAGAGGTTGGGGCCGGTTGCACATTACCGGGGATAATTGCCAATGCACATTTCCTCACGTGTGCTCCCCGCTCGCCCCGACTGGGGCGGGGGATTGGATTTGAGCGCCAGTTGCAGAAGCATTAATAGAAATTAAGTGCCGGCGAGCGCTACTGGAGAGAGACCAGCGGAGCCAGAATGGCGTTTATGTGAGAGATAAATACATTTCTACAGAAGAGTGCCTCCGTTTATTGGTGGGGAAATGCACTGTGATATGATGGAGGGGCGACAAATGAGTGCGGAATGGGACGATACGGCTGAGGGGGGGCGGAAGAACGCCGTGGAATCAGAGGCCCGACTCGAATGGGAAACGCAGCCAGTCGGCGTCGCAGCTTCACTTTTGTTATCAGAGGGGTGCGCGTTCAGACTCCTCGGAGATCAAACTGCGACACGGCGCCGTGATTTACCGACAACAAACTGTAAAAACGGATCAAACGCCGCTGCCTTCCAGTCACTCCAGTCGCTCCTTCTGTCCCGCGAACGCCGAGCCATTATCCATCATCCCTCGAGTGTCTCTCCCTCTCGGCTGGCTGGTGTCAGACAGATTACATACTCATCACACACACACACACACACACACATGCGCGCGGGCGCACGCGCACAAGCGCACGTTCACTTGAGCTAATGAAAATTCAGCCTCATTCCAGGCTGTCTAATGGGCCTAATAACAGAGAGTCACTGGGGGCCTTGCGCGTGTCAGGCAGATTACGGGACGCCCGTGGACTAGACGGACAGGTCCTTGGCAGCGACACACCCACACTGACACAGTCAGTCATTCTTCCCGGTGGAGGTGCAGACATGGCAGCGGCCACTAGGAGGCAAGGGTGAGCTTTGTCAGACATGCAGACACGTCTAGTGGAGCTCCCCAAAGGAGGCTGAGGTGTAGAATCCAGCAGTTTCACACAGGTCTGTCCCATGGTCAGGTTGTTTTACTGATCAGCAAACATAATGTGCATTTGCACCTATATTGACAGCACATCTCATATAGTAAACTGTTAATGTGAATACCTGATGATGATCTGTGCCCATAACACGGATGACTGGATGATGGATGGAAGGAATACTGAGGATGACAACCAGGCACATGCAGGCCCATAAGGGTCGGGGGTCAAGGGGCTTATGGGCCAGAGCTGAAGTCACTGGTAACATTTTTTTTTTTATTTAAAGTTCAAGTGTTCACATAGAGTGTCTTGATTGTTTAGATTTTTTGTAACATAACCAAATGATGTTTTCTCGTTGATTATTTAAATCCCTCAAAATATCACTTAAGCTACAATAATATTAACCTCTGTGATTTATAAATCGGGGCAGCAGGGGCTCAGTGGTTGGACCAGTCGCCATTGGATGCAAAGGTCACTGGTTCGAATCCCCGACACACATACGCCGACGGCCCCTGCGACCCAGGTCACAGGATAAGCGGTTGAAGATGACATGACATGACAAGTAATACATCTATTGACTTTAATGCCACGTTCAAGATAAACACTCCTCTGTGTTGTGTTTGTTGTGGTGCTTTGTGTGTGATCACTGTGTTAGTGGGTGTGTTGCAGCCGAAAACTGTGGGGAAGGAAGTCGGGAGGTTTTCCTCCTGGTCTCCACTGTTAACTAAATAATGATGTCACTTTCTGCTTCACCTGCAGCTGACAAACGCAAAACAAACACAAACACTGAAGAGCTGCAGCGAGTATCAACGTGAATGGAGGCAGGATGACTGCAAAAGTGCTTTCAGACACAAAGTGAAGAAAAGAGGGAAATGAAGATGTGTACATGCATTTTTGAAATCTGATTTTATGTGTCATGCGAATGCATTGGACCCATCATTTCTTGGGATAACAACACAGCTAATTTACACACACACACACACACACACATGCACACACACACACTCGTGCACGCACACACACACATATCCACACACTTCATATGCTAATAAACATGTGTTTTTAAAGAAAAATAAAGGGAAAAAAATGAGAACGTATACAAATCAGCACATATAGAACCATCATGTCTCCCTTAATCAATTTAGAAAGTGAACATTGAATCAAAAGTAAGACTTGCACTTAACAGTTCTGATCTCTTTTATCAACCACTAACTGTTCTTTACACCACTTACTCACACACACACACACACACACACACACACACACACACACACACACACACACACACACACACACACACACACACACGCACACACACACCCACACGTGAAAACAAAGTA
>JAFBJT010015616.1:35832-53257 GCA_016785325.1 Chascanopsetta lugubris | reverse complement strand
GAGTAGAGAGCATCCTGCGAGTGAGTGTGCACCCGAGAACCACGGCCGCGGAGACATTGAGTCATGTGTTACTCCTGTGGAGGCTAGGAACTGTCAGTGTCTCACTCTCCCTTTTCTCCCCCCCCCCCCTCATTGTGAGGGGAGAACCTGAGGACTTGTGGACGCAGTTGCAGCCTCTTGCGCCAACACAATACATATTCACATTGACTTCCTCGGCGGCGGCGGCGGCGGCGGCGGTCCCCGTTCGCTGCTGGCAAGGTTGGCTGTGTTTATGAAACCATCAATTACACATATTTAATTTAGTAAGAGAAGCAACGCCGCCACACGGACTGAATCCAGACCGAGCGTCCCCCTGAGCACTGGGATAAATAGAGCAAGGGAGGAGGAGGAGGAGAGACAGAGGAAAAGAGTGAGAGAGAGAGAGACAGACTTCATTAATTCCGTCGTCCATCTAATTGGAGCCTTGTTGGAGCCTACAGCTAAAACGAAGGCCGAAATGTGTTCGAATGAAAAAATACGCAGGGGGGGGGGGCGGCGGGGGGCGGGGGGGGGGGGCGGGGGGGGGGGGGGGGGGGGGGGGGGGGGGGGGGGGGGGGTTGGAGCTACTCACATCCAGGGAACAACCTTAGGCAAAACCAAGACTTCATGTGCATCACGGAGCGTCGGGATGTCCCCAGCTCCCCTCGCTTTGGACGCTGATTAAAATTGGACGGCATTCTTTCTAAATAATGAGACTAGAGGAGCACCTGAACTTTGTAATCTGACAAACTGATGTAGTGAAGCGGAAAATGTCAGGGATTTACCATCTCCGAGCGATTTGCATTAAAGGTCTGTGAGCGGAAAATGAATGTAGGAAATTTCTTGTCCTCGGATACTTTCGCTCAGCTGCCTCGTCCTCAAAGGGGAAGCTCAAGAGCAAGAGCATGTGTGGTTCTGCAACCGACACTGTGACCTTTTTGTAAGCAAGCGCAAACCAAGGGTCATATCGTCTGTCTCATGCCACGAATCCACTCTTTGATATTTATGATTTTGAAATCATTCACTGTTCCATGACATATTTATGATCTGACACTCCAACGTGCATTTTTGGGTTGAATTGCAATTCTCCGGGTTGAGGGCAGGACCCCGCCCCCTGACTCCCAGTCATAACAAATGTGCCATCTTAGGCGACTCTGGTTAAAATGGCATCAGGGCATCACGTCTTTGTCTTTCATTATGGCCGCGACTGAAACCGCAGAAACCGAGCAGGACAAGGAAAAACGAGCTCAGTCGAATAAACATGGGAGCCGTGCGAAGGAGAGGAGAGGACGTTCCAGTGACAGAGGGAAGAGGGGCGGAGCAGAGGGAAGAGGGGCGGAGCAGAGGGAAGAGGGGCGGAGCAGGGGGAAGAGGGGCGGAGCAGAGGGTGAAGAGGGGCGGAGCCGAGGGAAGAGGGGCGGAGCAGAGGGAAGAGGGGCGGAGCAGAGGGAAGAGGGGCGGAGCAGAGGGAAGAGGGGCGGAGCAGAGGGAAGAGGGGCAGAGCAGAGGGAAGAGGGGCGGAGCAGAGGGAAGAGGGGCGGAGCAGAGGGAAGAGGGGCGGAGCAGAGGGAAGAGGGGCGGAGCAGGGGGAAGAGGGGCGGAGCAGAGGGAAGAGGGGCGGAGCAGAGGGAAGAGGGGCGGAGCAGAGGGAAGAGGGGCAGAGCTGGCCTCAGACGATGGCGTTGAGTCAAGCACAGCACACTCTTCCATAAAGAGCCTCCATTCCCCGAGCGTCTCGGTTTTATACAACTTTGGAGAACTTTGACCTGTGAGGTTCACTTTGCATTTGTGTGTGACAGTGTCATAAGGGCCCTGAACATGGGTGAAATGGTCCCTTCAGGGCCGGGATTTGACATGAAGATGCCAGGTAACACGTTTGGACTAAAATGGAACCATCATGTTGCGCAAACATAGACACCAGTCCTCTAGATGGGCCCGATTCTGAGAAGGGGAGAGGAGACTGGAGAAAAGTGAAGTAGAATAGAGTCGGAGTCAGGTAAACAAGAGACGAGCACAGTCGGGTATAACTCAATCATTGTAGAGTGCAGTCGAGTGGAGTAGATGAGAGTAAAGTAGATGGGAGCAGAGAAGAATAGAGAAGAGCAGAGTAGAATCATGTAAAGCAGAGTGGAATATGAATCAATTATTGATTATTGATATTGAGAGTGTTGTAGAATATAGTAGAGTAAAGTAGAGAAGAGTAGAGTAGAGTAGACTGGAATATTGTGGAATCCATTTTTGGAGAATGTAGTAGAGTGGAGTAAAGTAAAGAAGAGCAGAGAGGGGTGGATTGGAGTGGAGAAGAGTAAAGTAGAGTAGAACAAAGAGTAGAGAAGTAGAATAGAGTAGTGTGGGGAAGGGTAGAGTGGAGTAGAGAACGATCCAATTCCCTGTAAAGAATGATAATAAGAGTATCGAGCAGAGTGGAATGGAGTGGACAACAGTAGAGTGGAGCAGAGTTTAAGTTGTAGAGTTTAGCGGAGAATGAGTCAATGCGCTGTAAAGAATGATAGAGCAGAGCAGAGTAGAATAGAGGACTGCGGGGTGTGATATTGTACGGCGCATTCGAGCTGAGCAGACTGCAGGTGACTGTAAAGTACAATACACGTGTAGAGGCCGGACAGAGGAGCACGGTGAGGTGGATGGTGGAGCAGAGGCAGCCTGTATGTTCCCTGTGTAAACAGCCAGGCTGCTGCTGCTGCTGCTGCTACCACTGCTGCTGCTGCTGCTGCTGAACACACTGTGTCTTGTACAGGATGTTCAGTTCATTTGTCTGTGTGAAGCGACGGAAAGGGTGGAGTGAGGTCTGGCTTCTGCTGACTGTCAGCATGTTGCCGGCACACTGGGAAGCGTCCCCCACGCCAAACCACCAGATCTGAGCTCCCACAGCGAAATGATTAGTCTAATCTAATTCAGGGCTATACGCATCGCCTCATCTCCATCTCCGCACACGCAAACCCAAACACACACACACACACACACACACACACACACACACACACACACACACACAGACACAGTGCGCTGTTCTGTACGGCCCATTCCAAGGAAAAGACACACTGTTCAGTGGCATTCCTTCAGCAATCCAATTAGGTTTGATTTCAGTTCAATTACTGGACCGTTAGAGGGAGTGGAGATCCACTGAATGAACTTTACTTGGGAATTCCATTACGACTGAAAACAGTCATTCAAGTCCATAATTTGGACGGGGGAACGGTTGTAGCGGAGGAGAGAATGGCCGACATTAACCCTGACTATCTCCCTCGGAATGAAGTGGAGCAACCGTCCACCCTCTTCACGTCAAACAGGGGGAATCATTAGAGCTCTGCCTCAACAGAGAAGTGCGGAGCCTCACACAGGAAGACATCTGCTGCATGTGATACCACAAACAGCAAACTGTCAACAACTATCTCACCCCACACCCTCCCTCTGTGTGTGTCAGCGTGTGCGTGTGCAGACCTGCGCACATTGGTGTGCCAGTGTGACTGCCAGAACAACAGATAAGCATTAACACATCTCAGTGGTGGCGTGAGTGACCATAAATTACTACGTCCTGCAGATGGGGGGTGGAGGGGGGGGGGGCTCCACCATCACAGCAGCCCCACTGCGAAAAATGAAGTTGGCTGTTTTATTCCTGTATTTGGCACAAAAGGGGTTTTGTGTGCATTAAATTAGTCTTTTTCTAATCATTTCCAAAGAAGCATCGTGAAAGATCTTTTTAAAATTTGGCATCGATTCTTGAGGGATGAAGAAAAAACAAATTTTTTATCAGTCACAGCTGCTGGCTGTTTCTTCAAAGACTTGCCTCCAGGCAAACTTCACAGTATAAATCGTTATTAGGGCCCAGTTATGTATTTTCAGGGTTGGACACCTTTTTCAAATAAATGAGTTTGCACAAATTTCCCATGAAAACATGTTTTATATGAGTCAGAGGGGTTTTTCAAAGGGTCAAGCTGTGCACAGGGCACCCTCCTTTAGATCAGTGATTCTCAGCTGAGGGTTGTGAATCCAATTTTAGTGGGTCACTAGCCTTTGGCGGAAAAAGTAAAAAAAAAAAAAGCTTTTATTTTGAAGCTGATTTTTTCATGCTCCTTAATAGTAGGTGGTGATGATGCCGCGTAATGGCAACAGATACCAGCAATTTCACAGATAGAAGAAAACAACCACAGTTTGTTTTCATGTGCAAAGTGACCATGGGGAGACAGACGTATGTGACACCAACTACATAAAACATGGATTTTCGTCCATTGAGGACAAAAGAGGGCAAACACTTCAGTGCACCATCAAACTCCACCACTTTTTCGTTGAATGAAAACTACGCCTGGATTTGGGTCACGGCTCACAATCTAATGGTGGGTCTCCAAACCAGACCAGTTGAGAACCATTGCTTTAGATGGAAAGTTGGACAGCCGGAGACACATTTCACCTTTGCGCTGCACCAACTATCTGCCATGGTAACTTTTATCTTATAGTTTTAAAAACCACTCACATCCTAACAACCATTAATAGATAAAGCCAGCCATGAATAAAAGAGAAAAGCTGGTGTCCGTGGGCACAAACATGACAACATTCTCTCTGTCTCTGGCCGAGCTGCGTTGCCTGTGTGCCCTCACATGCGCGGAGTCTAAATCAGGGAGTCACACGGCGCTGAAACAGAGAGGGCAGCCTCAAGTTCACAGGCAGGTGACAGAGAGGTTGGACTCGAGCAATTTTCCGCCAGAGCTCGTTCATGTGTTTTGACAAGAGGGCGGAGGGGAAAGAACTTTTTTTTATTTTTTTTGTATTTGAGTCCCTTTATAGAACTAGTAGGAAAAAAACTGAGAATTCGATACCAGTGTGTGTTCATTGTGTGTGGCTGCTGGACCAATGTCGTGTAATGAGCCTTGTCAGCAGTTTTCACAAGGACTTTAAATCCGAAAAAATGCATGGTGCCCCCTAGTGCTTGAATCAGACATACAAATTCCAGCTGACATCCTGGGCAGTGATTGTTGTTGCAATCACTGCAAAAAAGTATCATTATTACTATTATCATTATAAGCACTGTGGATATGATGATGATTATTATTGTTATTATTATTCATCATTATTATTATTATTTTTTGACACAATTTCAAGTCTGCCATTTTCATCCCCATCAATAATTGTGCAATAGGACACAAAAGCAAATAAAAAGAGTGTAGCTGAGCAAAACCATGGCATGTGGACACAAAATGGCTTCTAGGGTCACTTGCTATGATTTTATTTCTAACCTCACATGTTGTTCCCTCTAAAATAGGAGTTTAGAATTGGTTGGATCCAAAGTTTAATCTGTTCTTTGTAGCATTCCCTGGATGATCAACTCTGAATAGATTCTGTTTCATATAGCTGAAAACATATAGCAACTTCAGTTGTTGCTTTTCCAATTATTATTGAAATGAAGCGCTGGTTTCATCCCATTGTTGATTTACTTAAAATACAGCACAAACGTAGACATGTTTTCGCAGTGCGCATGGTCTGGTAATATCCACGGGCGCAGAACAGAGAGCTACAGGACAAGGGAGCGCAGACTTTCTGTCACAGATAAGAGCTGATGTAGATCTGAGACAATGCTCTGTTCATGCAACTGTATCTACAACCAGGAGAGGAACAAAGACTTCACTTACTTTTGTCTTATCTTTTTTTTCTCCTTATGCAAAAGCGGGGGATTGTTTACGTGGCCAACATCAGCACCAATGTGCGTCTGCGTTTTTCCTTTTTCCCCATTTACTCAAACACAGACACACAAACCACCTATTGAGGGCCCTTAGATTTGAGTTTATCTATGATCCATATCCATCAGCATCAATCACTCACCCTGTAACTGTTCACCTTCCACACACACACACACACACACACACACGCGCACACACACAGAGTTGGATACACTCCACTGCCGACAAATAGACTATCAGTGTGGTTTTTACGGCCGTGTCTGAGGCACCGACACCTCCGCGCACGCTCTATTGATTTTGTTGTCTTATCCTAATGAGCCTGGCGTCATCCATCACCGCTCTGCTGTTAGCGCTCAGGCAGCCCGGCCGGTGGGGAGGACCCAGCCGAGGGGGGACGACAGGGGACTCTCACCTTGCCACTGGGCGTATATATCAACGGCTTTCCGGGATCCCATTTTTGAGAGGCATCGACAGTAATAAAAGCGGGGGTCGCACATCTGTTTGAGATATGTGATGTGAGGGCGCAGGAGAGGATAAGTGCACGCTGACATGATTTCTGTCCCCTAAGCTGACGACCTCTGACCCCGCAGGCTTTTTGCCTGTAACGCTTGCTTCCTTGTGTCGGGGGAAATGCTTTTAGGTTGTGTGCGGTGTGTGTGTGTGCGTGTGTGTGCGTGCAGGTATGAGTGTGTGTGTGTGTGTGTCGTGCAATCTCAAGTGCAGGTGTTGACTGTAGTGATGATTGGGACATTAGAAAGCAGCCGGCAGCCATTACTGGCGTACACCTATTGGAGCACAGACCAGGGATGAAAGACTTCCCCGTCCCGGAGCTCCGGCGCTGCATCCATCTGTTCATGCGCTCGGCCGTGATGGAGGCTGGCCCTGCTGATTTGAGTCCACTCCAAATGGTGTTTTGATGTGGACTCTCCATCCTGTGTGGATGCATTTAGAAGCAGTCGGCCTTTATCAACATTTGTGTTTTGGACGGACATGGATCTACTGTCGCCTTGATGAATAAAGGAAACACATTGGATTGTTCTTTGTCCAGATCAGGGCTGTCAAACTCGTTTTCACCGCATTATGGTCGCTCTCGAGGGACCGGTTTTAATTGGGGGACTAAATGTGATTACCACCTAACATGTTACAAAAATAACTGTCCTCATGTTTGATTATTATTTATCAATCTATTATTCATTTAAGCTACAAATATGCATCTCCATACATGTTACACCTGTAAACACACTGAATATATTGCCTCACATAAAAAGTGGAGTGTGTCACTAGAGTTCATGGGCAATGTGAGAGAGAGAGAGAGAGAGAGAGAGAGAGAGAGAGAGAGAGAGAGAGTTCATGGGCAATGTATGCTTTCGACTGTTATTTTTAGACAATCATCTGCCTTTAAGCTCTCGTGGGCCACATAAAATGATCTTGCAGGCCACCTTTGGCCCGCGGGCCACAAGTTTGACACATGTGGTCTCGATGATAGATTTCCAAGCCCACAACCAATCTAATATATTCAGAGAGGCTATAATCTTGATATACCTTATACAGACTTTATTACATATAGGCTTGGTCTGACATTCTGTGTCCTACATCTTCTATTCTGTCTTGCATTTTATGTCCTCTGGTTGTAGCCGTCCAGCCATTTACTACATCATTCCTCCTCATCCAGGGGGACAGCTGACATTGGCCAAGAGGTGGGGGACACAGTTGGCCAGCCCATCAAAAGGGTCAACATGGGGTGTGTTCAGACATGAACTCTGGAAAAACATCCATAACACTGTGTTTCTTTTGATTCGGCCTCTCATGAAGATCACAGCAGGACATTTTCCAGGCCAGATGTGTTCAGGGCACACAGTCCTGTAGTGGCATCTGAGTGGAACCATGAACCACAGCGTTGGAGGCGGGGCACTATTCATTTCTATGAAAGCCGTTCACATGCAAATAAAGCACAAAAAAAAGTAAAATATTATTTTCCATTTTACGTGTATTGTGCTTCAAGTAGGACGTTTACTTAACCGCGCGATTATGCTGAATCCGTTGATCAAAATTCGATATTTATATAGTTAATTTTCATATATCTCTTTAGTCTTTTTAACCCTTGATGGATTAAAAGTGTTTTTGAGTGTTCTAACATGCAGACGCTCAGAGCAAATCATTCACATTCAGACAGGGCCTTGAGAAAACATGCAAACTCCTCACAGATGGGCTCCACCAGAACAAAGCTAAAGAAGAAAAAAGAAAAATAAGAGCACATTGTATAGATGGTTTTCAGAGTTGTCTGCAGGAGAATAAAATTAAGTTCCTCTGTGCTTCCTGCATTGCTCCCATCTGCATGGGTTTCTGCTCTGCTGCCATGCAGCCACGACAGAAATCCTGTATCTAGAGTGGGGTCCTAATCTGAGACCACCTCCCCCTCCATTTCCATTTTCCTCTTAAATCCCGCGACTGCAAAAAGTCACCAAACAAAGGAAATAGACTGGTTTTTAAACCTTCAACTGGGTCCACAAGTCTCAGATGGCCTGTCCCTGCCATTACACACTTCTTGGTGGTGAATGTTCTCAAAAAGAACTAATCCTTGATGAGAGAATAATTGTGTGGGATGGTACGGAAAATATATCAAGACCAAAAATACTGTTTGTCTTCAGGGGGACCACTTTGGAGAAAATTATACATCTAATCTTATTAAACCCAGAGTGTTGCCGCTATTTACTGGTGTTAAAGAGGATAAGCTACTTACGGAGCGGTGAGGAATGAAGTGAAACTGTGCTGCGAGAAAATCGCTCGGTGTCACTCACCATCAGGGTAAAAGCCTCCATGCCGTGCACGCACATCACACAGCCGCACCAGCACAAGGCCAATAGTATAGTTTACAGTGTGTATAAAAAGATTGCGCACATGCTGTGCTGTCATGTGACTTCAGCTCACCACAAAAACAGTTTGTGACTTTCCCCGTAACATTAGCAGGCAGGGTGTCATGCGCCCGCAGGCCAGCACACAAATAAATGCTAAACGCACACTTTTTCAAAAAACACAAACGCATGCATGCATGCACGCACACACACGCACACACACACACACAGGCACACACACGCAGGCACCAAAAGGACCCAGCAGGCTTAGGGAGCCACGGCCTGACCTCTGGTTCCCAGTCAAAGGGGTGCTGTTCAGCAGCACACAACAGCACCACTGATCCCCTGTGCTCCTCTTGTAAATTTTGCTCTTTCTCCTCGGGGGCTCAGAAGAGCCCTGTGTTGTTTTGTGAAAAGGAAGAGGAGGATAAGGGAGGAGTGGAGAGGCAAGCGAACAGAGGAGAGAAGCCACAGCCTGTGTGTGACTGCTAAATCACTGTGTCCTTATGAAGGCCCGGATTGTGTGTTTGTGTCTTTGTGTGTGTGTGTGTGTGTGTGTGTGTGTGTGTGTGTGTGTGTTTCTGTGTGACCCTCTACAGTATGTGCGTATAAAAAGAGCAGAGAACAAGGGACCTTTAGTCTGCGATGAAAACATAGAGCCATGTTACAGGCCAAATAAGATTAACTGGTCTAATGGACACACTTATTTTCATTATTCTGCATCGTTGCCGCGAACCCGGAGAGAACAGGCTCGCCACTGCCAGCGTCCCCGTGGCAAAGACGTCCCGATAAAGGAGCCTTTACCCCCGATCCACTTCTCGTTTCCAAGAATTCACTCATTCAAAACCTCCCGTTTCGCCATATTAAAATGTTATCGCAGCGGGATCTTCCATCTGTCTCTGTAATTTATTCGAAGTGCACACAAAAGCCACTTACAGTATTTGCGAGGGTGCTTTTTCCCCCTGAAATTTAATAAAAATGCTTTCCTCATTACAGATCCGGAATGTAGATCTGTGCGTGTGGCAGCTTAATGAGCAGAAATAAATCAGTGGCATTGAGGGAGGAGCCACTTACGTGCCCCTCCTCCCCCTGCTTTAATCTAGCCTTGCTCATTAAGATCGGCGTAAATATGTAAATGAGATGAGACAGCATGGAAATATACAAGCCTATTACACAATTAACATGACTGCTTGATTAAGTAATATAAAGAGACTTTATAATATCTCGGAGCATGCCTGTGTATACCCACTTGCGTTAAAACCCATTTATTGAGCCAGTTATTGTCTCCACCACGTCCACACTGTTTCTCTAATTCTCAAGTGTTTCAACCTTGAACCACACACACACGAACCCCCGATACACACGATACAGATGTTGCGCGGACCAAAGCCAGATGAACCGCGCGACGCAAACTCGTTGGGATTAACGACGTCACCATATAATGTTACATCTGATCCCGTTCTCCCCCTGATTAACAAAGGGCCCCGATAACGTCTGAATCCGCTCAATAATTCCAAATGCAGATGACGATGATGAAGCGAGATGCACAGAAAGTGACAGTGAAGGGTATCGCCAGTTTGACGTGATTACAGCAGCGGCCCCCGGGGACCCATATCTTGATTTAGATTAAACCATGCTCATCAAACGGAAAGCACCCATCTTTAATACGGCCGTATATCAGCAGCCGCGTAAAAATGTGAGCTTCCATCAGGTCCACATGAGCGCGGGCCACGAGGGGGATGATTAAATGCAGGGAGACAGAATGAGGGAAAAATCAAAATCTGACGTCGATCACGGACTAAACGTGAAATGACACCCAGCAAATATTTTGACACTGAAAACAAATTGATATGACAGCCCGCGCTGGAAGACATGTACCTGAAATGCTGGCTGTGTGAAAAGGCGCAAATATACGTAGCACTGATATGGGTGATATCAGCACTCATCCACAGCTCTGTGTGTATTATATTATTAAACCAGGATTGAAAAAAATGGCATTGTTATTGTTAAAATTGATTTTTAACACTTCAGCCAAATTCAATATACCGGTATTATTCTCTGGGACAATGATTCTCAACTGGTTTCTGAAACCCCCCCCAATGATTTTACTTTGAAAAGGATTTTTTTTTTTTATGTGTCGAGGTGCCGTCTACTCATACTCCTTTACAGTAGGTGGCGATGATGCTCTGTGATGCTAAAAGACAGCCTCCATTTCACGGGTAGAAGAAAACACAAAGTTTGTTTACACATGCTAATTGTCCTGACAAACATATGGACAACATCAACTACATAAAATATGTATTTTCAATGGTTTTTGATTGAAATGCAGCAAAACTAGTGTAAAAAGGGAATATTTCCACCTGCAGGTCGTTTATCATTAAACTTGTTTTTTTTGTGAAGCCATACTTTGATAATCAGTTCTATCTCAGGTTTAAACTGCACCATCTTATCATTAGATACATTTGAGAAGTTGAAAATGTTCCTCGATATATTTGGGTCGCAGCTCTTCATTAAAGGTGCAGTGTGTACGATTTTGGTCATTTTTGTCACTTCTAAAAATATTAAAAACAATTACGTACTGACATTTTCATCAATTTACAATCACCTCAATGTAATATTTGTTTCCATTAGTCTTGAATGAACCAAATTAATGTATGTTTACATGAGTTACATGGTCCTCTCTAGTGGCCCAAAGTGGACATACTAAACATCATTTGAGTTTGAATGACAACTGAGTGCGACCATAGGTTCTCCTGCATGTTCAGAGGTGAGGGTGAGGTGACCGATACATGCAACTTCACCTCTAGAGGTCACCACATTTTACACACTGCACCTTTAAGGGGTGTTGGTGGGTCCCGAACCCAAACCAGTTGAGAACCACCGCTTGGACGTCACGAGAGTCTCATCATTATGTTTTAGGAAACTTTCCGATCTAAAGAACAGGGTATATCATGTTTTAGAAAGAGACGCATGGTTGAGGGACTTTCTGTAGCGAATATTGATCAACTCCAGCTGGCAAATCAACACCTATCACAAATCCTGCCAAGTTCAATCAGGAGAGGAAAAAAAACTCGGTGTACCACTCGTACTCCCCGAGGACCTGAGTTCTACAATAGTGGGTAAACCTGGACAATCGAAGCATCATGACTGCAGCGGTTTCCTCGTCCACAGTGGTTAGAGAATTATGAGTGCACTCTTAGAGGTGCTGCAGACCCATTCAATCAATCCAAAGACAGATTACAATCAGATGAATTGTCTTCCACAACATGCCCAGATCAACAACTCATGTTTGGGGGGTGGGGGGGGGGGGGGGCTCACCAGGATGTCAACAGGCTCAGCTGCTTCCTGCATGTTCACATTTTCAGGAAGTCTTTCAACTGAAGAAGTGCAAGTGAGGCCAAACCCCAGTGAACAGCTGTTGTAAATCAACATCAAATATCGAATTCACCCATGTTGTTGTTGTTGTTGTTGCGTCACTGTCCCCTCAGCCAACATTTACGAGGGTGCAAGGGCCTGATCAGTGCTGCTATAACCAAAATAATAACTGGTAAACTGCCTCTTTACCCGTATTTCTTATTTTTCTATTCATCTGTGATGTTCAGACATCTCAAGAGGCTGAATGAATGGTTTGATACACAATTAGAACTTGAGTGAAATCAAATCATCTGAAAACAAATTAAATCATAAGATCCTCTGATTCAATCAAATTTACAAAAAAGCCCCAGAAAAAAACGTCTGCCCCCTTCCAAAACGTGGTCAAAACAAAGAGAATATTGACTTTTTTTTTTATCTTAAAAGGTGCAGTGTGTAAGATTTGGTGACATCTAGTGGTGAAGTTGCATGATGTATCCATCACCTCACCCTCATCCTTGTGGGGCGAGGGGCTCTAAAACCGTGGCGGCCCCCATGGAGAGGACCCTCTCCTCATGTAAATATACATTAATGGACACATTTAAAGGTGCAGTGTGTGATATTTTGGCCATTTTTTTCACCGGTCAAAATGTTACAAATCCATTACATATTGACATTTTCATGAATTTATAATCATCTGAATGCTTTATTTTTTCCCATTAGCCTTAAATGAGACCATGAATGTATATTTACATCTCTATGGGGGCCACCATGTTTTAACAGGAGTAAAAGTGGACGCACTAAACATATGTCATGTCATGTCATCTTCTACTGCTTATCCAGTATTCTGGGTCACGGGGTATTTCTACCAGAACAAATAGGGCGTTTTTCTTTCCAGGGGGGTGAACCAAACACATTTTAAGATTTAATGACAACTGAAGTCTACCATAGGTTCTCCTCCATGCTCAGAAGGGTGAGGGTGAGGTGATGGACACAACAGGCAACTTCACCACAAGATGTCACCAAATCTTACATACTGCGGCTTTAAGGTGAATGGATCGAAAAGAAAACATTTAGGTGATTATAGTCATGAAAATGTTTTGTGCTATTTCCAGAGGTGACAAAAATGACCAAAATCATACACACTGCTCCTTTAACATCAGCCATATCTTTCAGTGGGTGTGTGTTTGTTTGTTTAATGTTGAAATGACCCTTTAGCACTAATCTGTAACACACAGCATGTCTCTAATCTGAATGCCGTGCACTGACTGGGGCTAAAGCTGAACTTTCACTCTCTGACACACCTTGGGCGAGTGGCTGGTGTTTGTCACCGGCGGCTCATCCACATCGATCAAACGCTGCGATTCGACAAGACGAGGAAACACCGGCTGAGACACGACACTGTGGGAAGCGCTGCCTGACAGAGAGCACCACAGACAAGCGCCGCTGTCTTTCGGGGGGGGGGCATGGGGGGACAACCTCGACTTGGATAGAGAGAGAGAAAGAGAGAGAGAGAGAGAGAGAGATGGATGATGATCACATGAGAACGTTCCTTCACACGCAAAACACTTTGAGCAGCGTGTCCTCGGAGGAGCGACAAATCCTCGCCGACTGATCGCAATACAATGCTGTGTACTGTGTGGAGGAAAGGAGGCATTGAACAGCATGTGCTGAAAATTCATATTAAAGGTGCAGTTTGTACGCTTTTGGTTAATGTTTGACATTTCTATCTGTAGTGGGAAATTATACTCCGACACTTCTATGAACGTATACTCACCTAAATCTATGACTTTCTTTTTACATCACACCAATTGAGCCCTTTAATGTACTGTGCATTTACATAAGAAGTGGGTCCTCTCTATGGAGGCTGCCATTAAAAAAAAAAAAATAATTTACAGTACCCCAAAGTAGACCTATCAAAAATCTTCTGAACTTTAAAGGTACAGTGTGTAAGCTTTTGTGACATCTACTGGTGAAGTTACATATTGTATCCATCACCTGACCCTTCCCATTCAATAATGCAGGAGAACCTCTGGTAGCCCTCATTTGACTTGCTTTTTACATAACTCTAAAATCAGCCCTTTAATGTATACCTACACCAGGGAGTGGGTCCATCCTACGGGGGCCACCATGTGTTTACAGAAACTGAGAGTGGGCGTACTAAACATCTTTTGAGTTTTAGCGACAACTGAAGTCAACCATAGCTTCTCCTGCACGCTCAGAAAGGTGAGGGTGAGGTGATGGATGCAACATGCAACTTCCCCACTAGAGGTCACCGAATCTTACACATGACCTTTAAAGTTCAAAAGATTACCTAGTTTTTTTAGGCTAAGTATGTCCAGTCTGGGCTATTGTAACAACATGGCGGCCCCCGTGGGGTGGACCCACACCTGGTGTAAATATACATAAAAGGGCTAATTTTAGGGTTAGGTAAAAAGAAAGTCAATACATTGGGGTGAAAATGTCAAAAAAATTGTTTTCCAATTGTATTTCTATACATAGAATTGACCACAATCTTACACACTGCACCTTTAATGACAACTGGGCTCTCTTTGCATGCTCGAAAGGAAAAGGTGAGGTGAGGGATACAACACGCACCTGCAACAATGGGTGTCGCCACATCTTACACGCTGCACCTTCAACTGGCCCGAGAAAGTGCACGGTGGCTCGAGACCACCAGCAACACTCCAGCCAGTCAACGATGCAGCCGCATGGAGACAGACAGTTGTTTTTCCACCTCTCTGTCAACACCACGCTTTCCCCGTCTCCCTCCGCTCTCTATCCCGCCTCACTCTGTTGCTCTCTCAAGAAAAAGAAAAACATGTTTCTGGAGGTGTCAGGCAATCAATATAGTGATGAGGGCTGTTGTTTTGAGGCGTGATATACTACACGCACACCAACACAAGAGTAATGACTACTATCCATGGGCACTGTAACAGTCATGAATTATACTTTATTGGCTGCACTTCGTCAGATATACGACCCTCCTGCCTCCTCGTATGTATTCGCCGCCTGACAAGATTTGATACATGCATGAGCACACACACGCACGCACACACGAACCAAGAAAAAAAGAAAAAAAGAAAACACACTGATCACAGAGCATTCTATAAAATCCTCAACCATGACCCGAGGCTCTACACACCGAGCTCAGAGGGTGGAAGAAAAAAATACAGATGAAAGCTTTTTCAAAATAACAGAACAAGACATTTTCAAATCAATACTTGTTTCTCTTTTCTCCATCCTGAGCAGTGCTTGATGACCCGCGCCATTAGAGCAGACGGGGAGGCGCGTCAGCGACGTGCTCGATACCCTGCGTGGCACGAACAATACCGGCGCTGATTGTAAGAGCCCTGTATGCTTCTGGGGGTGGGGGGGGGGGGGGGGGGGGGGGGGGGGGGGGGGGGTTTAATAAAGGGGATTGTTCTGTGTTGTATTTTCCCTTTACTCATTTATGTTGAGCCAGGTGGAGGTCAGACGTACTGTCCCTGAAGCCATACAGTACAGTTGGGGTGTGGAGGCTTTTCAGCTGCATGAAACTCAGTGGCCTTGACCAGAGAACACACGCAGCCGTGTGAATATACATTCTCTGCTTCACTGGCTAAATCAATCTTTAATACACTGTGCCGCTGCCTTAAAAAAAAACACGGGTGGCCATGTGCTGCGTGCGGGTAGAGTGTGTGCCCACGTGTCCTGCTTTGATTGCAATAACACACACATCAGTGATATGTCGTACGCTTGTTTTGTTTTTTTAAAAGAGGGTGCAGAGGTGGAAACTTGGCCTCAACCTGTCTCTGTGAGAACGTACAACTTAAAGCAGCAACACACACATACAGACAAACACACACATACACACACGCACGCACGCACACCTGCACGCACACATACAATTTACATTTTTTTCAAAGATCCTTGCCAAACCCAAACCTTGAAGGTGCGGTTTGTAAGGTTTTGGTCATTTTTGTCTCTTCTGAAAAAATTACAAAACAATATTACAAAGCAATTATGATCACGTAAATGCTTTATTTGTATTTTCAATACCCTAAAACGAGCCCATTGATGTATACTTCCATGAGGAGTGGGTCCTCCCTATGGAGGCCGCCAACTTTTTACATTAGTAAAAGTGGATTTACTAAACCTCTTTAGAGTTTCAATGACAACTGAAGTCTACCACAGGTTCTCCTCACGGCTCAGAAGAGTGAGGGTGAGGTGATGGATACAACATGCAACTTCACCTCTAGAGGTGACCACATCAACCCCGTCCCCATGACAACTCTTGCCGTACCTTAACCGGCATGAACGAGCACCTGCGTGGCTGCGGAGCCAGCAGACACTTCTCAGGTCTGCTTCGGCTCCTACCACCGCACCTCGGCTCCGCGTCGCCCCGACACTGAGCAGCCAGTTCATTCATTTCGCCTGCTTGGCTGAGAGAGTTGGTTAATGACATGACAGAGGAGCTCCGTGCAAATAGCCAACATCTGTCACAGCACCGGCTCCACTCCATATATTTATTTTGCTGATCCTACTTAATATTTCTGCATATTACTGGCTGTTTGTTGGAGGCGGACAGTGATGCATGTTCCTGCATGACGCCGTACAAAAGAAAGCAATCTCCTGCAACCCTCACATCCACTCCTGCTGCTTCCTCTAAATGCATATTTTGTGCTGGCTTTGCAGCCCGCTGAAGGTCAGCGAAAAGTAAGGCCCCCTTTATTGTGGAAATAGGAGAAACACATTTGGTGGAGTTAATGTGCGCTGCATTTATCACCGACACAATAAGGAAGGCTAGATAATATATCTCAAGCAATGTGGAGGGAATACATTACACAGGGCTGTTGTGATGACTGCATCTCTGTGTTATCTTCGGGGGGTGGGGTGGGGGGGGGGTATTTAGGTTTATCTTGTATCGTGACATTCCGATCCTGAATATCCAAGGTGCCCGCTGACTTAGTTTAAACTCATTTCGACATGTAAATGCACACGTGCATATACCAGCATTAAACTTTAATAACTCTGATGCCGTGACTCTTATCTTTGAAATAGGCGCTGGTCAGATACAAAAAAATAGAAAAAAAAAAATTTCCTCAGGAGACAACCTATTTGGCATTTAACTGTCAGTCTTCCGCGACTTCTCCCTCTTTTCCCCTCCTGCATGTGGGGGTGGGGTCAAACGTCGACGTGGCTGGTTTTTTCCCATCTCTGATCCAGTGTCAGCCTTCAGAGATGATCCCTCACCGACACGGGGCTGTCTCAGGTGCCCCCAGCGCTGACTGACAGGCCTTGGAAGTGGAGAACTGCTTTAGCCCCGACGTTCAGTCAGGCTGCCTGCTCGCTGACACATCCAGACAGATAGATCACTGAGGACCAATGACAGCTCGTTATTGCTAGAGATGATAGAAGCTCACCATAGGGATTTGTATCAAAGCAGGAATGTTTGCGTGTGTGTGTGTGTGTGTGTGTGTGTGTGTGTGTGTGTGTGTGTGTGTGTGTGTGTGCCCGCTCACTTGCATAGCG
>JAFBJT010015616.1:14142-22501 GCA_016785325.1 Chascanopsetta lugubris | reverse complement strand
ACTCTCACACCCAGACCCCTCTCACTGAACCAGAGCCCACTCACTGAACCAGAGCCCACTCACTGTGAACCAGAGCCCACTCACTGTGAACCAGAGGAGGAGGAGGAGGAGGAGGAGGAGGAGGAGGAGAAGGAGGAAGAGGAGGAAGAAGAGGAAGAGAAGGAGGAAGAGGAAGAAGAGGAGGAGGAGGAGGAGGAGGAGGAGGAGGAGGACACATGACTCTCACCTGATAGGTGAAGATCTGCTGTGACTTTCCAGGTGAGGTCGTTCCCACGGTAACGAGGACACTCCCCCTCCTTGGTTTCCCACTGGGCTGAAGTTCACACACAACCCTACAGCACACATGCAAAGATATGAGATGTGTGTGTGTGTGTGTGTGTGTGCGTGTGTGTGTGCGTGTGTGTGTGTATGTGTGTGCGTGTGTGTGTATGTGTGTGTGTGTGTGTGTGTGTATGTGTGTGCGTGTGTGTGTGTGTGTGTGGGTGTGTGTGTATGTGTGTGCGTGTGTGTGTGTGTGTGTGTGTGTTACCTGGTGGAGATCTCGTATCCTTCAGGTTGAGGCAGACATGGAACACCTGCCACTGAGACTCCGCCCACCACATCCTGGTACCTCATCCCCAGATTTGAGCCTGTGATCGTCACCAAGACTCCGCCCTCCAGAGGACCAGAGACAGGCAGCACCTGGACAGACAGACAGGTGGACAGACAGACAGACAGTTTGAAAGTTTCCATGGCAACAACAGACCTCTTCCCACAGACAGGCTGATAGTTCACCTCACCTTTGTGATCTGAGGAGGCGGGCAGGTGTCTGCAGGCACACTGCCACATGATTGGTTGTACACACAGCTGGGGGCGGGGCTTCCTGGACACCAGACGCAACCGTATTCCTCAGGGACCGCCCTGCACTGCGAGCAATCTGATTGGCCGGCAGAGCAGTCGTACAACTGGACTGAAAATACAGACACAAGTATTTAACACATGCGCGCACACACACACACACACACACACACACACACACACAGGTGAGGTTCTTACGCTGGAGGCCAGGTGAGGTGTCGATGCGTCTCTCTCCTCTCCGCAGGTAAACGAGTGCAGAATATTGGAGCTGACTGACTCTGTACTCAAACTAGAGAGAGAGAGAGACAGGTGTTACCTGCGTGTGTGTGTGTGTGTGTGTGTGTGTGTGTGTGTGTGTGTGTTACCTGGTGTGGGCTGCAGGTGAAGGTGTGTGTGTTGTTGTTCATCTTCTCCTCAGTAGCAGTCAGGTTCACCTGGATTCCGTGAATTTCCACCACACACACGTAGGGGGCGCTGTCCTGCAGAGACGCAGAGTGAAGGGTTCAGGTGCTGCTCTCGCACAACCACACACACACACACACACACACACACAACTACACACACACACACACAACTACACAACTGAAGACTCACACCAGATCCGACCCTGGACTCTCAGGGTCAGTTCACCAGTCCTCCAGAGGGAGGCGCTGGAGATTCATGTTCTACACAAACATGGTTCTCACCGTGAACACGTCCAGGTTCCGTCCCTGCAACACAACACTGCTGCTCAGGCCCAGAGGCACTAAGGCAGAACTCTGCAGGGAGAAGACCAGAGGACACAGGGAGGGTCCTGGAGAGTCCTGCAGAGAGAGAGAGTGAGACAAAGGGACAGGGTGAGACAGACTGGTGGGTGAGACAGGCAGCTAAATGGACAGACAGGAAGAGACTGTCTCACTCTCTGGGACAGGATGATGTGCTGGCTGGGACACGTGTGGTTGTGGGTGCAGGTTTGATCCAGAGGACACCAGTTACACCTCCACACGCTGGAGACACAGGACAGACACCTGAGGACACATTGTCAATACAGGTGGGTCAGCATCTTCATCTTCATCATCACCACCATCATCATCATCTTCATCATCACTATCTTCATCACCATCATCATCTCCATCACCATCATCACCATCAACATCATCTTCATCACCATCTTCATCATCTTCATCATCACCATCATCATCTCCATCACCATCATCACCATCAACATCATCTTCATCACCATCTTCATCATCTTCATCATCACTATCTTCATCACCATCATCATCTCCATCACCATCATCACCATCTTCATCATCACTATCTTCATCACCATCATCATCTCCATCACCATCATCACCATCACCATCATCACCATCAACATCATCTTCATCACCATCTTCATCATCTTCATCATCACTATCTTCATCACCATCATCATCTCCATCACCATCATCTCCATCACCATCATCACCATCACCATCAACATCATCTTCATCATCATCACCATCAACATCATCTTCATCATCATCACCGTCATCATCACCATCACCATCATCATCATCATCATCATCAGTATCAGGTCTTACTGGGAGCTCTGGTTGAGGCGGCTCACGGCTCCACAGTCGTAGAAGGTCATGTTGCCGGTGGTGATGATCACATGACCGAACCTCAGGGACACGAGCAGAGTCATGTGATCTGGACAGAGACAGACAGGAAGTCAGGACTCGGCCGACACAGGATGAACAGGAAGACAAAAGTACCACTCACTCACCGCTTCCTGTCGGCATGTTGGGGAGGAGCTCAGGCGCAGGTGACTGACAGGTGATGCTGGTTCCCATGACGATGGCAGGCTGTGGTGGGAGGAGCCCGAAGACGCAGGACAAAGACTCCTCCTCGCTGAGGGCGGGGAGCTGCAGGACGGACAGCGTCACCTAGGAGACGGACACATACACACCTGTGATCAGACGAGGTCACGTGACTCGGGTGCGGCTCTACACATGGATCAATAGATCGGTCAGACCTGCGTGGGCTCATCTCTGCTCTGATTGGCCGGCTGCAGGCTTAGAACCGTCACACACTGATTGGTCGGTTCGAAGCTCCAGAGCCAATGATTGGACTGAAGGTGGCGCTGACACTGATGTTTACGGACACATCTGGACACAAGAGGACAAAGAGAGATGGGCGAGACAGCTAATCAGACAGACAGGTACAGATAGGTCGGCAGACAGGTTCAGACAGACAGACTGGACAATGGACTGTCAGATAGGAAGACAGACAGATAGAGACAGACCATTGCAGAGTGAAAGACAGGTATAAAGACAGCCAGGTCAACAACCTGCCAGGTGAACAGACAGACAGACAGACAGACAGATAGATAGACAGACAGACAGACAGACAGACAGACAGACAGACCACTGCAGAGACAAAGACAGACAGACAGAGCACAGACAGACAAGTAAACTGTGAGACAGAAAGGTCCACAGGCAGGTCAACAGACAGGTCAACAGACAGACAGGTACCTTCCCTCCAGAACACACCAGCCACAGTGGGGGTCTCTGACAGCGAGACAGCTCTGACAGTCTGTCTGCCTCTCACAGGACGTCACGCGGACCTTGGACAGCTGAGAGACAGACAGGTGAACAACACATCAGCTTTGTGAGTAAAACCACGACAGAAGATACAGAAAAGCTGTCTCACCCTCCTGCTGGTCAGAACGTGGATGTGCTGCTGACTCTGGTCCAATAGGAGGTCAGCGCTGACCGGACTGCCGCTGTCCACCATCACTGTGTCGTACAGGACACCGGACAGGTTCGAGCGCACAAACACCTGCCACACACACACACACACACACACACACACACACGGTCAAACATTTACAGCATGTTGGAGTCACCTGTGTCAGACAGGGGGCGCTGTGATGCTGCTTTATGACTGGTTTATCAAAGCCTGCTCACTATGACATCATAGAGCCCCGGATGTACATATATGGTCATTTGGTCCAGACACTGGGGAAACTTGGTGTAACCAAGCAGAGGGACACACCTCTACCTGCTCATGCAGTCTGGTGTGAAGGCGGGGCTTCCGGGGGTCAGCCAATCAGGAAAAAAAAGTTATTGGGGAGGGGGCGGAGCTTTTGAGACAAAACCTGATCAATGACACAGATTCACAATCAACACAGGTATGCTGGTCTGAGAACAGCTGCAAAGTCTGGGCCAACAGCTGCCAGTTCGTGTGTGTGTGTGTGTGTGTGTGTGTGTGTGTGTGTGTGTAATTAATTATTAACAGGATGAATCGAAGATCTGTTGTTTAACTCAGCGACGCTCCAAGGCAGGATTATCACACACACACACACACACACACACACACACACACACACAGTTGGTTAGTGTCTCACCTGAGGGACCAATAACCAATCAGCAACAAGAGTCTGAGCATGTTCCCCTGTGACACAGGCCCACAAGCTAAACGCCTGTTAGTCATTTAGTCATGTCTCTCTCTCTCTCTCTCTCTCTCTCTCTCTCTCTCACACACACACACACACACACACACACAGGGTATCTTTGTGTTTACAATTTATGTGCAAGCTGTTTTGTTGAAAACTTGTACAGAGCTATATAGAGGGGGTGGGTGCCTTGCTTGAGGGCAGTAGAGTGGTGGGGGGGGGGGGTATTGTGCACACAGCTAGCACCACTTAGCTTAGCGTCCACACCCGAGCGCTCGGCCAATAAAGAAACATCATTCATTATGTTGTCACCTTGTGCAGTCGCCCTTCTCTGTCTCCCAGGAAGGCGATGGTGTGTCCTGCCTCTGTTGCCGTGGTGACAGCAGTCAGCAGGGTGGTGGAGGTGAAAGTGGGCGTGGCCGGGAGAGGCACCGCACTGGCGATGGGGTTTGGGGTGTGCTCCCCTCCACAGGGGTACTCCTGCAGAGAGACCTTCCACATGAACGGACAGAGAGAGAGAGAGAGAGGGAGACAATGAGAGTGGTGGTCCCCTCCTGCAGAGTGATGAGCGCCCCCTGGAGCTCTGTGGACATAATTACACTGAGGGGGGGGCAAGCCCACCGAGCTGCTCATCTTCATGTGAGGGTGTAACATCACAAGGATGGTCACTTTCATCCAGTTCACACAGTTTAATCTGGGTTTGTGTGTGTGTATGTGTGTGTGAGAGAGAGAGAGAGAGAGAGAGAGAGAGAGATCTGGGTCAGTCTGACCAGCTGTGTGTATTCTGTGTTTGAGTGACAGCTGTCTGACTATAAATCCAGCTGCTGCAGATCACAACTTTAATCCACTCACTCACACACTCACACACACACACTCACACACACACACACACACACACACACACTCACACACACACACACACTCACACACACACACACACACACAGTAGCCAGTATTGGGGTCAGTAGTTAAACAGGTTGATGGCAGCTCCTTGTGATGTCATCAGATATGATCTGTGATTATATTTATTGTTGGTTATATAGTTATTGATTATAAATATGTTTTATTATAAATCTGACATCAAATGTTAATAAAACATTGTTTTAATTTAATGATGTCACACATGGTGACCTCATGCTTCACCCAGTGCTCTGATCTGACAAAGGACAGTTGGCTACATGTTAGCATGTAGGTGGCTACATGTTAGCAGAGAGCTGGCTACATGTTAGCATGTAGGTGGCTACATGTTAGTAGAGTTGGCAACATGTTAGCATGTAGGTGGCTACATGTTAGTAGAGTTGGCAACATGTTAGAAGAGAGTTGGCTACATGTTAGTAGAGTTGGCTACATGTTAGTAGAGTTGGCTACATGTTAGAAGAGAGTTGGCTACATGTTAAGAGAGTTGGCTACATGTTAGCAGAGAGTTGGCAACATGTTAGTAGAGTTGGCTACATGTTAGCAGAGAGTTGGCTACATGTTAGAAGAGAGTTGGCAACATGTTAGTAGAGTTGGCTACATGTTAGCAGAGAGTTGGCTACATGTTAGAAGAGAGTTGGCAACATGTTAGAAGAGAGTTGGCTACATGTTAGTAGAGTTGGCTACATGTTAGTAGAGTTGGCTACATGTTAGAAGAGAGTTGGCAACATGTTAGCATGTAGGTGGCTACATGTTAGCAGAGAGTTGGCAACATGTTAGTAGAGTTGGCTACATGTTAGCAGAGAGTTGGCAACATGTTAGTAGAGTTGGCTACATGTTAGCAGAGAGTTGGCTACATGTTAGCAGAGAGTTGGCAACATGTTAGTAGAGTTGGCTACATGTTAGCAGAGAGTTGGCTACATGTTAGAAGAGAGTTGGCTACATGTTAGTAGAGTTGGCTACATGTTAGTAGAGTTGGCTACATGTTAGTAGAGTTGGCTACATGTTAGAAGAGAGTTGGCTACATGTTAGCATGTAGGTGGCTACATGTTAGTAGAGTTGGCTACATGTTAGAAGAGAGTTGGCAACATGTTAGCATGTAGGTGGCTACATGTTAGCAGAGAGCTGGCTACATGTTAGCAGAGAGCTGGCTACATGTTAGTAGAGTTGGCTACATGTTAGTAGAGTTGGCTACGTGTTAGCAGAGAGCTGGCTACATGTTAGCAGAGAGCTGGCTACATGTTAGTAGAGTTGGCTACATGTTAGCAGAGAGCTGGCAACATGTTAGTAGAGTTGGCTACATGTTAGCAGAGAGTTGGCTACATGTTAGCATGTAGGTGGCTACATGTTAGCAGAGAGTTGTCTACATGTTAGCCTGTAGTTGGCTACATGCTACATACGTGTGTTTACCTTTGGCAGTTTGAGACATTTCGAGGACACGGCGTACTCGATGTAGGCCTCCTCGTTCCCGCTGCGTCCTCGTCCTCCCTCGGTGTAACAGACTTCCTGTGCTTGCCGCAGCATGGCGTCCAGCTCCGCCATCCCATACACACACAGGGCCGAACGTCCCGTCGCCACCGGTGTGGACGCCTGCCCCGTTGCCATGGCGACAAACAGGGCGGGCTCCCCTGAGTGGTTTCCTAACCACGCCCCCTGAGCCAGGTTGTATCCGCCGCGGCACAGCAGCGGCACCTCCACGTACGAGTAGAAGCTGCGGTCGGAGGAGCAGAGCCGAGAGGCGTAGGTGCGGTACTCCTTCTTGTGCCACATGTCACGTCTGGAGAACAGGAAGTAGACGTGGTCACCGTGGGCGACGGCCTTTATGAAGTGGTTGTTGTACTCTGAGTAACTTCCTACGACAAGTTTCCCTAACTCCTCCTCCTGAGAGAACGCCCGGCGAGACTGAGCCACCGGGAACAGACGCCGCGTGGTGATTGGTGGAATGTCGCCTGGACCTTTACTGGTGTAACCTCGACCCACCAACATCAGGCTCATCAGGCCGCTGGCTTCCTGTTTGTTCTCCACTGTTATCACCACGGCAACCGTGGAGACTCGGGGGTCGTTGGCAGCTACGTACTGAGTGTCCACGGGGTTGGACGTCCGATAGATGATCTGAGAGATGTTGGTCAAACTCCTGAGGGCAGAGAGCAAACACTGATGACATCATCATCCCCATCATCATCATCATCACCATCATCACCATCACCTTCATCATCATCACCATCATCATCATCATCATCATCACCATCACCATCACCATCACCATCATCATCATCACCTTCATCATCATCACCATCATCATCATCATCACCTTCATCATCATCACCATCACCATCACCATCATCACCATCATCATCATCATCATCACCATCATCATCATCATCATCACCAACATCATCACCATCATCATCATCATCATCATCATCACCATCATCATCACCATCATCACCATCACCATCACCATCACCATCATCATCATCATCATCATCACCATCATCATCATCATCATCATCATCATCATCACCATCATCATCATCGTCACCATCATCAAAGTGATGTTGTCAACTGATTGCTGGTTCAGGTCGGCAAAGCCATGAGCCAAGTGTTGGCTAAATATCAGGAGACAGGAAGTGAAAGCTCCCAGAATGCACTGGGGCATTTTTCAATGTCTGTGATGACACGTTACCTTTTGTCACAGATGCCCTGATAGAGGGAACCGCAGACGATCAGACTTCCTGGCTCCGCCCCCTGCCCCTCCTCTATCAGCAGCAGTTTGTTGTGGTTGTGAGTGGGCGTGGCCGAGGGGCACTCATGGGGTACGATTGGGGGGAGGCAGTCAGGGGAATCCAGGTGGGGGCCGGTCCGGACGTGTGCCATCACCTCTAGGTCGGACGTCAGCTGGTACAGGTGGTCGACCCCGCCCACGTACAGACGGCCCGCCCCCGAGTCCAGCAGCAGGTGAGAGAGGGGGGGGCCCTCCAGCTGCACCGATAGTATGGAGGGGTCCGAGGTCATGGAGACGTCAGCAGAACGGGTGGGAGGGGCGGGGAGGAAGAGAAGGAAAAGGAGGAAGAGGAGGGATGGAGGGAGGGAGGAGGCCAACATGGCAGCTCCTCTTTATCTGAGGGAGAGAGAGGGGGGGAGGGAGAGAGAGAGAGAGAGAGAGAGAGAGAGAGAGAGAGGGGG
>JAFBJT010015604.1:42813-46259 GCA_016785325.1 Chascanopsetta lugubris | reverse complement strand
CCCCCCCCCCCCCCATGCGCACGCACCCCCCCCCCCAAAAAATACAATACACAAAAAAAGAGATAAATAATAAAGTCCCTCGCTCAGGGTGTGAGAGCGGCGCTCTGCCACATTAGCGGGACTTTGAAGGCCGCGAGCTGATGGGAGGACGGCGGCCGGCGGAGTGAGAGAGAGAGAGAGAGAGAGAGAGAGAGAGCGAGAGAGAGAGGAGTGATTCAGGCTGACGTGCGGTGATGTGCCTGGCAAAGTGTCTCCTTCTGAGCCAGTGATATAAAGAGTGGTGTCAGGGACACTCATGTCACTTCCTCTGCTCCGGGATGAAACAGGAAGTATGAGGCCGGAGTGAGCGCCGCTGTATGAACGTGTCACCAGTCCCAACAACAACAACCACACAACATATACAGATATGTATATATATATATATATATATACATATATATATATATATATACAGTATATATCTATGTATATATATATTCGGTGGCCTCGTTAATAGGGAGATTTCTGCCGTCTAAGACAATACGAAACAACTGCTCAAACAAATGTACAGTTTTCTAATCATAGTTCAAATGCCATAAGGAGATGATTCCACTGGTATATTCAGAACGTGTATTGTATTATGGCATATGTGTAATATTATGATATCATATGTGCATTACGGGGCTCGAGGCAAACAACACGGGATTCTGGACAATGAGATTAGATAAATAGATAAAGTAAAAATGGGTTTAAACTGGGTTTAAACTGGAGAGAATAACAACGTACAACTTGATTTGAGTCTCGTGTGAATCAAAAATACCTCTCAAATTTATATATGACTGCAAAACATCGGTTCAACAATAACCATGATTTAAAGTCAAGGTACAATTTAACTGATGAAGAGCTGCTATACTGAATTGCATGAGAAGAGGTGTACCTAATACAGTGGCCATATATATATATACATATATATATATATATATATATATATATCCATGATGTGCAGTTCCATCCCCTCCCAGCAGCAGAGTGCACAGTCAAGGCTTTGTCTTCCGCCTGTGTCGTTGTGCATTAAGGTAATTAAAATAAAAAAAACCTCCAGGTCTGAGCTCAGCACACAAATCATTTCCTGAGACAGGAAATGGTCGTCAACATTAACAAAGGGATTCTCTGTGATATTGAAATATATTTATGGTCTAATTAATAACCTAAGAGTGACTCATGGGTGGTGGCGCTGCAGTTAAAGGGAAGGAGGGGAATTAGAGCAGTGACGTAGCTTGAGGGCAAAAATAGCTTTATGCTGATTTAAGGCCTTTTCTATTTAATGAGTATATTTTTTTATTATTCACTTTTTTTAAACTATTTTGTATTATTTATTTCATGATCAGGATTTATTTTATTTTGCTATCGTCTTTCTTTTTCATTTTGATTCTTTATACAAACAATTGTTTGATATTCAAATTGTAATACATTATGTTATAATATATTAGATTATTATATACTTTAACAACAAACCGACCGAATATAACACGGAGGGTACGATGACTCACCAACACTGACACAGAAGCCTCCCGATCGCCCCCTGGTGGTTGGCCACAGTGCAGCTCATCCATCCCGCCTCCTCCGTGGGAGTTTTGCCTTTCGTCTCTGCACAAACACAAAGAAATAAAGAATCAAACGAGATGAATAAAAGACTCGTTGTACCATTCACAGAGCTGATGGTTCAGTTGATGGCAAAAATACCAATACAGCGCCCCCTACTGGAGGGGGAAGAGAAAAAAAAACTCCCATAAAGTTGACCCTGAAACACCCCGATATACTGTATTTCCCCCCGGCAGATTTGAGGGTAAGAAACTGAAATGTGCGCCTGTGATGAAACATGCAGGGAGCGTACGGAGCGGGTTTGTATTTTAAGACCCCCGCCTTTTTTCGGAGCCTCTCAGAAGCTGCAATCAGCTCACATCAAACACTCGCGCGGCCTCGGCGGCGCTTTATTCACTATTCCACTGCCCTTGAAAATTCTATTATAGAAATCCATTTGGGGGACTGAAATGACTTATTCCCCCCGAAGCCTTTGAACCTCTGCGGAGCCGCACACACACACACATTAACACATTAACACACACACACACACACACACACACTGAGACGTGTGGCAGTGACAGACCCACGCAGCACAGTGACAGGTGGACACCTCGCCTCCCTGTAGAGGGGGCGGGGCGGGGCGGGCGGGGGGGCGGGCGGGGCGGGGGGGGGCACGGTCACGGCGAAGGTTCCGACACCTCGACGCGATGGATAAAGCTGGAAAAAAAGGACGGCGGTGTCAGAGGCTCGGTGATAAGAGGACGGGCGGCGCGGCTGCGCTCGGGCGCCGTCCTCCAGGCGCAGCGACTCACAGCCTCCGGTCGCACTCGCCGGAGGTGATTGGACGAGCTTTGTTAAAGGGATGTGGATTTTAAAGTCCCGCCGCTCCGCCGGATGAGATTGCTGCCGTTAAATTTACAGGGTCACAGTCTGAGGCGATGCGGAGCCGCTTTTATCTGGCTAAACCACTTAAAGGTTATTACCGAGCCTCACAGTACCCACAATGCATTGCTGCGGTCCCATTTACCCAGGCCAGTGCTCTAAAGCATCAGCTGGAGCATAAGGGAGATTTATACACATCGACCTTTGTTAGGACCTTTAATCGAACATGTTTATTTTGGCGGATCGACTCGGGATTCGTTCAGAAGGCGTAAACATCGATGAGCCTCTTCCCACTTTTTTATTCCACCAATACGTCAACACGAGACCAGGAGAAGATCTATTCAGGACGAGCGGGAAGCAACAGCCACGGTGACCGTGTTACCATGGTAACCCGCCTCACCACCTCAAAACACTCTCACTGCCATCAGTGTCATTCCCCATAGACTGTATGTAAAGATGGACGTCCGTCATGAGGCTCGTCATGGGCCGATTGCCTAACTCCTCCCACTTCCTGGTTCATCCAAAAACGGGCAAAGAGGCGGAGCAACAGGTAGAGCTGGGGTGGACCCATGGTGCCGTCGCAGCGTCCATTGAAGGTCGGCCCAGGTGTTACTGAAGAGGCCACGCCCCTTAATCATGCTCAGTTTCAAACCCGGATAGAATTCAAATAAGCCCCGCCCCCGTACGGTTGTCACGGGAAAACGTGTGACTGACTGAGACCAAGAGCCTGGTTTGCACCAGACTTTCAACATGTTTCATTCTCCTCCAAAGAGGAACATTTTAACGTGGGAGTCTCTGGGGATGGACTCACTTTTAGAGTCGGCCTCAAGTGGCCACCCTGTGAACTGCAGGTTTTTTCCACTCCGGTATCGGACTCATCCCTCAGCCCCCGACCAACGAAATCTTTGTCACAAATGAGAGAAACGGAGAATGGTCCGAAAAAGATGTATGTTTCATTCCTCCGCTGTCAGAGAGAATGAGCTCACTGCATATTTTCCATT
>JAFBJT010015604.1:35313-37813 GCA_016785325.1 Chascanopsetta lugubris | reverse complement strand
GCTCTATCCACGGAAAATAAAAATAAAAACTCAACAGGAAGTGGAAGATTTCGGCGCGAGGCCTTTTTTGGGGAAACGCTCTCTCTCTCTCTCTCTCTCTCTCTCTCTCTCTCTCTCTCTCTCTCTCTCTCTCCCGCCGACATTCATCATCGAACCTCCTCCAGCAGCTTCCAGCGTCTTACGACGGCTCGTAACTTTCAAACCTCAACACCTGATTTCATCTCGTGGCAGTTTGTTTAAGGATTAAATCCTTACATGGAAGTTTACACCCTCCTCCTCCTCCTCCTCCTCCTCCTCCTCCTCCTCCTCCTCCTCCTCTTCCTCGGTGCAGAACGAGGCCATAACACAACACTCTGTGCACAGATTCCACCTCATAAATTTAACTGCACTATGTAAAACATTTCATTTCCTGTCCGTGGTTTCTGGTCTGCAGCTTAAAGACAAACACGCATCACGTCTCCTCCAATGTGTCTGAACACGCTCAGGACGTCGCTCGGTGCAGAGCAACATCCACCATCACCGCGACAACACTTTGATTACTGATTGATTATTGATCGATTGAATGCGTGGAAGCGACACCAGACGGCTGGTGATGACGTGCGCTGACATCGTGTAATGAAATGTAAAGATTAAAGGTGCAGTCCGTCTGGGTGAGGAGGTCGAGGTTTGCTTGCAATTTGCAGAAATGTAAGACAATGATAATAATAATAATAATAATAATAATAATAATAATTTCACATAGCAGTGTCTATCATAAGTGGTATAATTAAAAAAACACTAAATGTGTCTCAGTGAACTAAAGTAAGATTGTCATATGTTCTTATCTTATATTCCACCATATCATTCTGAATACATTAACGATTATTATTATTATTATTACTATTATTACTATTATTATATAGAGCCAGAAAGGGACATGGAAGCTGTGTAAGCTCTGCGATCACCAGCAGAGGCCAGTGTGGTGACGGTGAAGGAGAGAGAGCACATGTTGCTCATTGATAGAAACTGATCACATGTCAGACTCCACTACAAATGAGATCTGGAGATAATAGAGAAGTGTGTGAGACCTGTGTGTGTGTGTGATCATTTCTCACATCTTTGGGCAATAAATTAAAGGTGAATTCTGCCCAAAAAAAACACTTCTTTTCAAGCTTACGAAAATAAACGAAAAAGTGAAATCTGTGTGTTGGAGGCAGAGAGAGAGAGAGAGAGAGAGAGAGAGAGAGCGAGCGAAGGCCTCAGGTATTGTTCTCTAAAAAAACTTCAAAGTGCAGCTTCCACAGGAGATGCGTGTCCCTTCCTTCAGCTGTGTTATCGTTTATAATCGATATCAAACAGACACAGAGGCGCATAAATCAAACGCCAGCAGCCCCCCAAAACCTTTCATGTTCCTCAAATCTGCAGCGTTCTGAAACAATACACACACACACACACACACACACACACACTGAGGCCATGTGTTTGCCAAGAGCCGGGAAGTCAGGAAGTATTGGCCAAACATACCCGCTCTGTAAATAGATAGGGCCCTAATGCCCGGCTGACACACACACACACACACACACACACACACACACACACACACACACACACACACTCGTGTCCACATGTACAAACAGGCAGAGAGATTCACACAAACACAGATGAGCGTGTTCCGGCAGGTTAGACCTCGTGAGGTGAGTCGCTCGTATTCACAAAGAGAGTGAAAAATACAGAAAGTAAACAAACCCTCAGTTTAACGTCACACAGGATAAAGCACATGTGAGGGGGCGGCCCTCTACTGGTGACTTTGTGAAACTGCAGGCAGCAGAGAGGAGCTGTGTGTGCATGTGTCCTCAGGCGTCAGGACACAAACAACTGATTGACTGTCTTTCGTTTGTGTGTTTGAACATCTTGGCTTTTGATGGTAAAGATGGTATATGATGGTAAGTGTGTGTGTGTGTGTGTGTGTGTGTGTGTGTGTGTGTGTGTGTGTGTGTGTGTGTGTGTGTGTATTATAGCTCTTGATGACCCCCTCAAAGTACTTCACACTATTTAGCATCTTTACATTTACATTTTGGAATCGGTGGTGTGGCGATCATAAACGAGCGCCTTTTAAAGGTGAGGCCACCGAATGTCTCGCGCGCTGCACCTTTAAAGCTACGGCGCCAAAATGAACGGCGCTTTGCGCCGCGGCGGGGGAATGTGCTCCGTCACGCTCAGGAGACGGAGCCTGTCAACTGCACCGCCGCAGCACAGGCCGGGAGCGGCGGGTGACGTGCGAGGAGCGGCGGCGAGCTGAATCAGCTGAGGGAAAGCGCTGGGCCGCCCGATTCTCACCACCTCTATAAATACAGCGCGCGGCGTTTCACGGGATGGGCCCTGAACTTTGAAGTGGAGCCTCTCGTCCTCTTTGTCTCCGACAGGAAGCCGGGACAGACACCGCGTCGTCCCGGCGTGTCCTCTTCCTCGCATTGTACAAACGGGGCGGCGGTGGTGGAGGCGGCGACGGCGGCGGGAGCTG
>JAFBJT010015604.1:20307-35014 GCA_016785325.1 Chascanopsetta lugubris | reverse complement strand
ACCTCTCGGTGGAGGTCACATGGTCTCCAGGCTGTTTCAGGGGTAATTCAACTCAACACGCAGAATGCATAAAGCCCCGGCACTGCAAAACACACATACACATATGGAGACGGTAATTAAGGTTGAAGTGGCACGGTAAGGTTATGCCCGGCACAAGATCAGGCTTTTACATTATATTATGGGATGGGAAGATTTGAGGAGATGTGATTGGAGCTTATTAAATATAAAGAGAGTATAAGTGAGATGCACAGTAAGAACGAGAGCAGACCTCAGCCAAGGCCAAAGATCTCTTTATGGAACCAGGTTTTACTTCGTAAAATCTAGATTTGTATTCGCATTTACATCAAATGGCACAGTCTCATACACACGGTTAAAGGTGCAGTGTGTAAGATTTAGGATTTTTAAAAGCTATTAACTACCAACATTTTTACAAATGGACCATCCCCCCAATGAATGACTTGCTTTTTACCTTGCCCTAAAATCAGCCCTTTAATGTACATTTACATGAGGAGGGGGTCCCGCCCTGTGGGAAAACATCCTTATTTTATCCTGCTATTTTGTGCAACGTATCTCTGATTATGAGTCCATGGATGAATCCTCCGTTAAATAAAGCGTGGTTAATGTATATAATAGGTCATTATGCTAATATGCGCAAACTGTGAATAATGCATGAAAATCATACGGAGACCAGTCAGTATAGATCTTTACGGCTCCCTCCAGCCTGCAGGGACCATTTCATCGCGGAGGGAGTAATAACCTATTACCTTATTACAAACAGGCCGTCGTATTTCTCCCGGTGATCGGTCTCGCCGCGGACTGCTCCTTTAAAGAGCGGCAGAAAGAGAGCGAGGCGACTGACAGCATGAAATCGGAGGCTGGAAGTGAGAAAATGCCTCCAGCAATTTATACCTCCACCTCCTCCTCCTCTTCCTCCTCTTCCTCCGACTCTGTGAGGATGTATTTTCATCCACTCTGGTCAGGGGGTCACAGTGGGCTGCCATGATGCGGCCGCCTGAGCCGAGCCACCGACATCTACACGTCGGCGCAAGTAGAAACAGCAATAGCTCATTAAGTATTTGGCTTCATCTGAATCGGCGAAGGGGATGTGTGGTCTGTGGAGATGTGACCAGAACCAGATGGTCCAATAATCGGGCACAAAGCAGGAATGTCTGTCTCGGTGAAGCCTTTCCTTTTTTATTTTTTTATTTATTTATTTTTTTTTAAAATATATTTGAATACTTACACAGTGAACCGCTTCTGAACCCACTTCTGAACCCAGATCCAGCTCCGGACTATTGACTCGACAGACTTCAGAGTAATCGCTGCAGTTAGCTTAAATCAATTAGCATTTCCAAGCGTCATTAGCTGCTTATACTTTGCAGCCGCCTCCATTACTGATTCAAAAACACAGTGTTCGTCGTTAACGCCCGGGTAATGGTTGGTGAATTGTCTTAATGATACAGTGCCACGTTGATGAAGTGACTTCAAGGTGTGCTTAAAGTTCTTTTCTCTTCTTCCCTTCCATGCTTCGTCCGTGGTGACCCCTCCTCCTCTCCCTCAGGTAAGAGAGTTTTTCCAAATAAATCTGCGTACTGCACCTTTTGTTTCCCGTTCAGTCGGATGGGCGTCCGCGCCTCTGGTACTCCTTTGTTCGCGCTAATGCAGAGTGATTGTGTCCTTGTCTGTCGATTCCGCCGCAACTAACCTGATTCCCTCCCAACGTAATTTTCGTGCTTTGGGACCAGAGGATGTTTCCGCCGAATTTCAATCAAGGCTCCTTTGAACCGTGAAAACCAAATTACTTCCACAAACTTTTTTTTTTTTTTTCTCTTCTCGCGGTTAAATTTCATTAGCCCTCCAGTTCACTGTTTCATCACGCAGTCGCGCAAATAAAGAGGAAAGGATGAATCGATAAGCCGTCGCTGCGACACGGAGTAGTCGGACGGACAAAGGCTTATGGAGAGAGGCTGTGAGTGAGAGAGAGAAACAATAACACACACACACACACACACACACACATACACTTGCATTGACAAGGTCACCTCATTCCTATGTCGAGCCTCGGTTGAGAACGGGGACAGGAGGAGTGTGTGCGCCAGACAAGATAACACACAACAATGGCGGCGGCGTAATTGAGATATCAATCAAGGAGGTTATTTCAGGGGTAATTGCCGAGGTCCTTTGGTTTGTGTTTGTGTGCGAGAGCGAGCGAGCGAGGGAGAGAGAGAGAGAGAGAGAGAGACATGGGATGACAGTGAGTGAGAGCGAGAGAAGGATTCAATTTGGAAAGGGGACGTGAGCGGTCTTGAGGATCTGCCATTCATCATGGCGGAATAGCCGCTCGCACTCATCCCGGCTTCTCTCCCGACTCTCCGAGGCCAAGTCCTCTCTTATCAACAGATTCAGCCCAATCTTCATATTTTGAGACGCAGACGCGCATTTGTATGAATTTTTCCATCTCTGGTCCATCTGGAGGGAGGTTTCATTTTAAAATTGGATGCAGTTATTTTTGGAGGGGGGTGGGGTGGGGGGGGCGGTGTATATTTAATTTGGCCGAGTGCAATAATTAAACGATATACAGGCGCAGACTTTATTTTTCATCCCTCCGCCGCCGAATGGCTTCCGCCTCATTTTGAAATGGAACTCTTCAGTGACATTCATACGGCGCTTCATGTTTATTCATGTGGAGTCGCTCGTTTTATTAAATGCCACTCCACTCCGCTCCGCTGTGGGTGCGGACGGCCGATGGAGACTGTGGGAGAGGCGTGGAGCTTTGTTTTTAAGGGTGACGCGGCGCTCATGAATATTCCATTTCCTCATGAGATTACTTCCTGTAATAACACGGCTGCGTTCCCCTGAGGACACGCGACGACCGACGCTACACACCCCCGCTCTCCATCCCACTCGTACACACTTAGGTTCCACGCACACACACTCGCTCCAGGTAGATTATTTATATATTTGCATAAGAATGTTCACTTCTAATTTGCCATTTTCTGCCCAAGTGCTCTCTGATACTCTACTTCCTGCATGGTTAAGTCAGGGGATAAGCTTTTAATTGTGTGGCGCGGAATGAGAATAATGGCCCTGGGTAAAGTGGGTATAGAGTCTTTTGGCTTTGCTGAACCCATCAGGTCCAATCCCATCATTATTTATCAGTTAGGCTTCAATTTTCCACCGCCGCTCCTTAAGGAGCAGTCCTCCGATCCGAAATGAAGACTCGGCGGCAGCAGTTTGGGGCCGTAGTTTAAAGGCTCTTACAGAAATAGTGCCGTGCCACACGTGCCTGCTTGCGATGGGCTGGGCACTTTATTTGACTTTACTGGCTTTTGAGGATGTTCCTTAGAACCCTGAGACATCAGCAGCACCACCGCCGCCGCCGCTGCTGCTGCTGCTGCTGCTGCTGCTGCTGCTGCTGCTGCACAAAGAGCCATTCACTTACTCATTTGTCGTTTAGCAAAACTCAACATCGATCGCTGTTGTTGTGATTGTTGTGGTTTCGCGTCGATGATTCCCAAGTCCTGCTGCTCGAAGTCACCGCAACTCCACTGTTCACTCGAGGTTTATGCTCGTACTTTAGCACATGGGTGTCACACTCCAGTAAAACCCTAGCATAACGCCGCTACATCAACCCTCACCCTCATGTCAAACCAGAGACACACACACACACACACACATACACACACATACACTGTATTCTTCCTCTTCTTCTCTCCAACTCAACAATTCCAAGCGCCACAGGCTCCCTCTGGTGTTCCCGGCAGCGTAAGTGCAGGCGGTGCACTTTGCTAAATGCTCCCGTGCGCCGTATCGGAGCCTCTGGCGGCGCCAGGTTCGGCCTGTGGGCGTTAGCGAAAGGCTACTTTTACCTGTGCAGCTACACACTGGCGTCAGCGCCAACCCAATGACCACACGTGTCAGGTAACGGTAAACCTGTCCTGGTTTCACCCTCCATAATCAGCCGGTGGTCGGATCATAACACAAATCTTTAGCTGAGCTTCAGAGGCGCTTGTAGGTGGATTCCTGAACGAGGCGAGAGGTTGGCGTTTGTTTCCAGCCTGTTGTTTTCCATTGTGCAGACAGTTCCTCTCCTCGCGCTGCAACAATCAAAGTATTGAATGTGGAGGCTTTGGGTTTGAATGAATGACATCTGGCTCGCTGAGGTTGCGGCTTCAAGCGCAACGCGAGGGTGAGTCAGAGTACGGTGCCTTCGTAGAGCGATAGAGTGACAGTGTGGCGTTCTATTTTCAAACGAATAACCAACGCACGTGAAAAATGGAGAGTGAAATCGCCATCACAGATATCTCGTAATATTGGGAAAAGTGTTTCATCGTCATTTGGGCGAACCGACCCTTTAATATCGGCCACCGCGGCGCGTTAAATCACCGCTTAATGGACATGTGTGCTTCTGTGTAAAATAGAGCTGAATTTGATCGCTCCACTTTATATGCATTTCAGACAGAATGGGGGGGGGGGGAGGGGGGGGGGGGGGGGGGGGGGGGGGGGAAACATAAGCCTCATATATATCTGCAGCATATGGGAGTGTGGTTGTGTGTTTTGGCCTGAAGACGTTAACAGAGCTGACTTACGACCAGGCATCTGGATTAGTCATCACCGTTTTACAGTTTGAAAGTCGGACATTTTGGACTTTTGACGTCACCGCGCGGTAGAGGCCAACAAGCCGATGGAGAAATGAGGTGTGGTTCCAGCGTGGGAGGAGCGGGTCCTGGAGTGTTCCCCCGTTCCGCCGATCATCCTCTATGCAGACGACGTCCCGTCATATGTCTCCGGCGGATGCGGCGACCGGAGATGTCACGCTCATCAGTGCGCATTCAGCCATTCGGCTCTGATCAGCTCAGCTGACACGTGAAACAGCCAGCCACCAGCAAACAATCATTCACCACATAATTTGTCCAATCACCATTCGGGGCCGGTCAATTAATGACGGCTGCAGCCGACCATGAAGCGGACATGATGGGGGCATTAGGACGGCGGTCGGCGATGTGGCGCGAAATAAGAGGAGGATGTTTGAGCAGGTTGTTGACAGGATGTGGATGACAAATGAAGCTGCCTTCTCATCATGGTGGTGTGTGTGTGTGTGTGTGTGTGTGTGTGTGTGTGTGTGTGTGTGTCGCACATTCATGCAGCTGTGTCTGATTGAACGTTTCAAAAGGAGTCTGCGGGATTAAAGGCGCCTTTCATGCGGAATTACGGGTCTTTTTCTTACCATGGATTTAAAGAACCCTCGGATCTAGTATTGCTGAAGTTTTCACCTCCGATCGGCTCATTGATCGAGCATCAGTGGATCGATACATGAGTCGATTTGTCATCTTCGGCTATCTGGAGCCGTGCTTGCTTTCATCCGTGCTCATGGGTCAAGGGTTTCGTCGGTCTCTGCTTTTCTTTGTGTTTTTTGCAAGCAAAAAAAATCTTCGGTATTGGCACAAACCAACACCCTCAATGAGCTCAATGGGGAGAGGGAATAAATCATGTATATAATAAATATGAATATTAACAATATACATGTATTAGTAATATCATAAATTATGTAATGTTAATTTTGTATAATGAATTATATTAAAAATACACATTTTTATATTCATATTTTTACACGAGAACGTGGTCAAACATCGTCTCTTACTTTTCATTTTAGACACTTTGGTTGACACTGTTCTGATCAGCAGGTCTCAGTCGGCTCTCCCCCATTCATAGATTTTGAATTATGGCATATTATCTCCTGTTGTGAATTTATGACATAGAGTACAATGATTGTGTTCTGATCAGACTAGAAATTAAAATGTATGCATTTGAATCAGTCTTGTAAAGGGAGGTACATTAAGGTTTTTGGCCACGCCCCCGTGATCATCAGGGGAGTGAGACTACACCTATAGAATCTGCTTCATTATCCCCTGTAATGTGCTGCAGCCTTTTTCCCCTCCCCTTCTGTCTCTGGACTCATTTGTGTCTAATTTGAAAGTGTGTCAGTGACATTTCCCTTGGTTTTCCATCACCACGTTCCCCTGGATTGAGTCGGTGGTGTTTACGAGTGTTAAACATGAATGTTCGTGACCGTGTTCGAGGGGAAATGAGGAAAGCGTTGTGCTCTTTCAGAAAAAAAAAAAGAAAAAATGTGCCCGCTGCTTACGGAACATAAAAGCACTTTTCACAAGCCTGGCAGCTCATATAAAAAAAAAAAGATGTCTGCTGCTTTGAAGGCATGAACCTTTTGGGAGGTGACGTCATGCGTCAGCATTTTGTCAAAAGCAGCAACAACTGCACTGATGCTGGGGAGCCGACATTTTTAGAAAGCAAATAATGTCCACGGAGGGAACTCTGAAATCTGATTCTTTTTCTAGATGTCTGAATATCGTCTGACAGAATGAACGATTCTCTGTCGATGGATTCGTGTTAAAGACAGTGGACCACAGAGGGTCTGAGAGGATAAGCTAGAGGGACTGGTTTGCTCTTTAATGGGATTTTTTTAGAGGTAGGAAAGAGAGAGAGAGAGAGCGAGAGAGAGAGAGCGAGAGAGAGAGAGAGAGAGAGAGAGAGAGAGCGAGAGAGAGAGAGATCACATTTAGTCATCATTATGTAGCTCCACTTCTCCACTGTGGTGGAGCGGATCAATATGGTGAAGCCAGCACGGCTCTGCAGTGGAACCAGCTTCACACAGCAGCCTCTCATTACTGCCTACACTCTCACTACACACACACACACTCACACACACACACACACACACACACACACACACACACACACAAACACACACACACACACTCACACACTCACATTCACTCCTCACTGTGAACCACGCCTGTGCACACACACCGTCAGTTGTCGTGTGGTTCACGTAGACCACACATTACACATCTGAACAAACTTTTGAGGTGTTGTTAGGCTTGTTTATGTTTCACTGCTAATATTGTTTTAAAGGTGCAGTGGGTAGGGTTTTCATGACTTCCAGTGGTGAGGTGGGAGAACTTCAGTTATCATTCAAACTCAAACGTCGTTCAGATTGTCTCCTCTGGGCCACTGTAAAAAGATGTGGTGCAATGTGATTATACGTTTGTTTTTTTTTACTAATAATAATTCACAAAAATCCTACACACTGGACCTTTAAATCACTGGAATGGCTTCTAAATATAGGGACATGTTGTAGTCAAGATGGAGTCAGAGCTTTGTGTAGTCATCTTCAAATGAGGTTTGTAGAGTAAAGCCTGATTCAGTTTCTTTTTTTCCCATTCAACATGTCAGACCTTGTAACTGCACACATTTACACACACACACACACACACACACACACACACACACACATGCACACACACAATTCCATTCTCATCCCAATCATTCCAAATCCCAATCTCACGGAAATTAGGTCACAATATTTACTGTGTTAACGAGTTTCTATTTTTGAATAATTAACATGGAGTTGGTGGGATTTAAAGGGGGGGGGGGTTGGTGGGTTTTGAGTCTTGGTATAATCCTCCATGTCTCTGGTGAATGGAAAAGTATTGTATGGCAGACTGGTGTTAGCATATCTGTATGGAGCATGGATTAGTGTGAGGTTTGGCTCTTCACACAAAGCTGATTTTCTCTTCAGGTTTGTGTGTCTCATCTAATGTGACGGGGGAGTGGAGGTTATTTGGTGTGAGTGGAGTGGACCATGGCCAAAGATGGCTGACATGACCTCAGGAGTGAAGCCGAAACATACATTTTGCCCCCTTACAGGTTAATAGATTAGATGAGAAAGTCAAAATGCACAGTAAAGATGCAGTGTGTACGATTTGGTGACCTCTAGAGGTGAAGTTGCATGTTGTGTCCATCACCTCACCCTCACCCTGCTGAACCTCCAGGAGAAACTAGGGTCGACTTCAGTTGTCATTGAAACTCAAAATATGAGTACGTAAAAAAAATATGGCCGCCCCCTTAGAGAGTGCTCGCTCCTCATGTAAATATACATTAATGGGCTCATTTAAGGCTCATCGAAAAAACATAAAACATTTAGGTGATTATAAATGAAAGAACATGTCAGTATGTCATTGTTTTGTCGTATGTTAAGTGACAAAAATGAGCAGAATCGTACACGCTGGCCCTTTTAACTATCGAATAAGATTGATTGTAATTTGTCATGGAGGCTAAGAATAGGATGATTGACAGCTCAGACTGACTCATGGGTGGTTGGACATGTGCACTGGCAGGACTCCGACGCCATGACTCCATCCTGCGATCACTGTGGTACTCAGACGGGGCTCTGTATCCAAGGCATTCTGGCTTTGTCTCTGTTCGGTGGCAGGAAGTGGCGACAATGTCATCCATCTTTATTTACAGCCCATAATGTTACTCACGTAGAGAGAGAGAAAAAAAAGCGCCATCGTCGGACCCGTCTGCCCTTTTACTGGAGCTCTCCCAGCAGCTCTTCAGCTCTGGGGAGTCCTTCAGCCCCTGATTTGCATTTGCAGTTAAGTTCGACGAGCCTGAGGGGCCTCCGCCTCCGCCTCCGCCTCCGTCTCCGCCGCCTCCGTCTCCGCCGCCGCCGCCTCCGCCGCCGCCGCCACGCCACCGGTAAAGTGGCGCAGAGCCGGAGTTGTTTTGTCACTCTTAATCAAATGAAGGACGGGCTGTTTGCGCAGCAGTTTGTGCAGCGCCGCCGCCGCCGCCGCCGCCGCCTCGGCTCCCCGCGCGTGACACTTTATGCCCTTAAAATCGAATCAGCGACCCTCCGAGGGAGCCGGAGGGAGCGCCGCCGCTCGCCGCCGCGATCCCAGCCCGAACATCCAGCCGCGTAGCTGCGCGTTTCATGTCATTTCCCCGACGCCGCGACACCAGATGTTCTTCCATGTTTTATAGCGGGTCGCCCCTGGAGAGCGGAGGGCCACCTGCTGCAGGAGGTCCCCCGCTCCGCTGCCGCTGCCGCTGCCGCGCCGTGACCTTGAATATCCACAAACACAAGCATCCATCTGCTTCCCGTGCACACATCATCCTGCCGATGCACAAAAGCTAACATTACGTAGCCTGGATGGCACCGTGGGGCTCAGCCGTCGGTATTGTTACTCCATCAGACCATGATGAATTGCACAGAATGTTTTTTTTTCCATAACGGCTTCCTGCTCAAAGTGAAATGGCCGAGGGTTGAGTTAGACGTCCGTCTCCACTTCTGACGGGATAAAACCGCAGGACAGCGACACCACGGCACAATAACATTAAAGGCCCATTCCGTTCATATAGAATTTTATTTATTTTTTTTTTTCAGTTTCCCAGAATGTGTCTGTCATATAACATCAGGAGAAAGTCAGAGGCCCAGAATGGACAAAATGTTCCCTTACTTGGCCATTCGATGATATGATGCTACTCTGGAGAGTCTTGAAACCAAATTGGAAATCATTTGTTTGATTTTTTGATTTCATTTTATGCAGCACGGAGGCTGCTAACAGGCCTGTTCCTGGGTGGGATTGAATTGGTCTGTTCGAAGAAACAGCCCTAAAATGAACATATGCTATTCATCGTCGCTCGACAGATGTGATGAATTCCAGGAGAAAAAAGAAATGGGTAACATTCAAACATAGGCCCAAGCGCCTGAAGAGAGGAAGTGTGGACATTTGTTCTCCTCACAAACACGAAGCGGATCAGAATGTAGCCGTTTAGAACAGAGCTGTCCAACGTACGGCCCGCGGGCCAGAACCAGCCAGGCCAAAGGGTCCGACGCAGCCAGTGGGATGATGTTGCATCGCCTCATTGACCCATGTGCGGTTGTGCCTTTAGATGTTTGTTGACTTGGAAGGACCAAGTGTGAAATAAAGGCTCAGTACGTAAAACTACCAATCCATCCATCCATCAAAATGCTGAATTTCATTTTGATAAAGAATTAAGATTGAGGTTGCATGAGCGGAGATGAACACAAAAGTGTCTTGTCTCATGCCATCAAATGGAACATGACACATCATGGACTTAAGCCCTGACCATCCCTCATGTACCTGGCCTTCATCCCTCGCTGAGGACTGTCCTGACCCTGGGTGTCATGGCAACCTGAGCCAGGAGTCACAGTAGAGGGATTAAGGGACCGCGGGATGGAGCCTGGAGCCGCTGAGCAAAATCAGAGAAGGAGCCGAAAGATCAAGAGCAGGGCGACAGACAGAGGAGAAGATCCGAGTCGTCTCCCTCTGCCTCTAAAATGTCTAAAGACCAGATGAAGCTGAAATGCACGAAGAACTGGATTTGACTTGAAAATCATATTCAAGCCCCGAGGCCGTCGTCAGTTACACTCGACCACGTGTCGTTATGGACCAACAGCCCGAGGACAGAGGATTGGATAGTGCTCTTACATAGATAACATTAGTGAACATGTATTTATCTGTGATTGACAAGTCTGATGTGAGTGGAGGAGGAGGAGGAGAAGAGCTGAACCGTTCAGGGAGCAAATGTATAAATTGTTCTTTTCCAATATTCAATTCTAAATTCCACTCGAGGAAACCTGATATTAAATTAGTGGGATTAGCGCTCGGTATGGAAGCTGACTATTGACTATCGACTCTATAGTTTCTTTTCGCCAGATTGTGTCAGTCTACATTATCACTGCTGGTGCTTGATTTTCAGTTCGAAAAAATTATACAGATTTAACTTTTTTTTGTATTTAATTAAATTAAAACACTGATCAAAATCGAATCAAACGTTTATTGAACCTTCACAACGGCATCTGTGTGTCAGACATCCCTCTGTGTTCCTCTCCGAGGTGAAATAGAAGAAATCTATATCATGAAGCTGGACCCGTGTTCCTATTGTTCTGCTGTGTGTGTGTGTGTGTGTGTGTGTGTGTGTGTGTGTGTGTGTGTGTGTGTGTGTGTGTGTGTGTGTGTGTGTGTGTGTGTGTGTGTGTGTGTTCCCCTACTGCTTCTTCCCTCTACACAGGAACTAAGTCCTGCTGTGCAATCATGCTTAGTGAAGCCCACCCAGCCCCCTGCAGACACAAGAACACACACTCACTTCTTGGATACACACACACACACACAGTGAGGAGGTGGTATATGCCTGTACTTACAGACACACCGCACGCATCCATACAGCCCAGGGAGCGTATGGGGTTATAGCAACTGTATTTTCACTTTTCCCCCTGCTCCCGCTGAAGGAACCGATCTAAGCTGTTTCCCATTTGCATTAAATATGCATCAGCTCCATCCTTTCATGTGGGCACGGAGCCGTGTTTCTGTGCGCGACAAGTCCTCGGGATATTTCCCGATACTCGCAGCCCACCAATTTTTTATCTTCATCTTTTAATTAAGAAGGAAAATGAGGTCTGCGAGAAAGAGAGCTAATCTTTATTAAATGGAATTTCTGGGCCACTGGGTGACTTGGGGGCTGGTTACGAAACAAGCCCTCGCCAACAACCACCGCACCACGCACACACACACACACACACACACACTCGCGCGCACGAGAGCCGGGGCCCCGGCTCTGTGATCCATTATTCCTCATCAATTAACCTTGAGAGAGCGCGGGGAAGAGAGAAAGAGAGAGACCCCCGTGAAATAATGCCGGGTGTAGCATTAACCTGAGGGCTTACACCGTCCCATTGTTATTTCAGCCACTCACCTGCTATGTCTCATTGTCTTTTGAATAATGGCCAGCGAAGGGTCTCATCCCTGCCAGGATCCCAGCGTTGGGGGGCCCCTGGAGCTCCAGGCTGCTTCCATCTCATGGAAGGGGGGGGGCAGCGATCAATCATTGCAGGTGGTGGGAAGAATGTGTCCGCACTGCCCACTCCCACTCACCAGTAAGATGGAGACCCTCCCATAATATAATCCTTAGTAATCTGCCAACACAGGTCCGTGTTATTGCCTCCTGCCTGGCAGGTCGGTCCTGTAACCCCCCCCCCCCCCACACACACACACACACACACACACACCACCATTATCCCTCTATCTGTAATTAAAGGCAGCCAAGGGGAACTGAGATGGGGCGAGCGAGGGAAAGGTGTCCATATCTCATGATGGGGGGGGGGGGGGGGGGCAAGAGGGGGGGGGGGGGGGGGGGCTGACAGCAGAGATGCAGAGACTTCCCATAACCTGAGGGTTATTTGTAATTAGATTATTACAATTCAGTCCGACCAACTAATCCTAATCTAAACCTCGATGACACAGTTGAGGTCATTGGTCCTGGATCATCTGAAGAAGGGTCCGGAACATGTTTGTATCTGATTGGCAATTAAAAAGAAATACAGTTGTAATTGTAAAAAAACAACAACATTGTTATTATTGTTTGTACATGCTGTATCAAAGTTCAGCCACTAGGGGTCTTAGTCCAAAGCCTAACACTAGACCCAAAGCTCTGTTGCAATCTTAAAATGTAGTCATTTAGCATAATCTAGTCAAATGGAGGTAAAATAATATTTATAAACAAGTCGACAAAATGTGCTGTTTAGTCATTTTTATACAATTTAAAGGTCCGATGTGCAAAATTGGATGGAAATATTTCTTTACAATGATTGTGCAACTTCACCACTAGATGTCACTACATCTCCAACCGTCAATCTAAAATCACACTATATTTACCCCTAAAGCGTTGGAGTACCTCCATGTCACTATAGGGGGACGAGGACTCACAGGAAGCCAACGTCGCATTTCTTGCCACCTTCTCCATCCCCCATGTGGCGCCAGAGAATCACTGTGCTTGGCAGTGAATCTATAAATGAGACACGAGCGCAGCCTGTCCTAAACATATTCCCTTCACTTTGGTGATTTGATTAAACTGGTGTCGATTTAAAAAAAAAAAAAAGAAATGTCACATGAGGCCGTATGGTTTACATTTGTCACTTTCCATACTCGTCCAACCACAGTCTCACCTCTCTCTCTCTCTCTCTCTCTCTCTCTCTCTCTCTCTCTCTCCTCCTCCTCCTTTCTCCGAGTGGGTCACACCTGTGACACCCGACACCAGTCTCATTTTGTCACCAGCAAAGATCCGCACTCCTCCAATAAGCTCGGAATCCCGAATCTCAGCCTGTGTTTGTCCGTAAATAAAGACAATACCCAATAATTCCATGCTGCCAGCTCAGGCCAGGAGTGTAATATCATGTTCACTCTCATAAATCTGACATCTCCCGCGTTTTATTCCGTCCTCCCTCTGCCAGAGGGGGAAAAAAATCAAAAGAAAAATCAAGGCCTGTGTTTTGTGAGTGTAACCCCACTCCAGGGCTTTGTCTGAGGGCCCACACCGACTCCTATTGAACAAGATTGGAACCTGTCTTGGTAATGGGGTCCGTGACCCGGCAGGGCTATCGCTGCACGTGTGTGTGTGTGTGTGTGTGTGTGTGTGTGTGTGTGTGTGTGTGTGTGTGTGTGTGTGTGTGTGTGTGTGTGTGTGTGTGTGTGTGTGTGTGGCGCTGCATATACACGACGAGTCGGTGTGCAGTGATGTATGAGGACACGGAGCTTCCAATAGAGCCTCGGGAGAAAAGCTCAGCTGCCATAAACATGCAGCATTGGTTATCAGTAAGGCGGCGGACATTGATTATTTTAAATGGTCATCACGTTACTCTCATAAATATATATTGATTACACATCTTTGAGGAGAGATCCTTCGATTTGCTCGTGAAAAATGCATAAACCATTAGAGGCGAGGGAGACTTATGATTTATAAATTCATGTGCGTCTCCTGACGGCGTCTTTAGAAACAGTTGTTTTAAAAAAATAGTATCAGTCATTTGTTACTGTTGTATTTTAACGACTCACAACAAAGGGGCGTTCGTACTCCAGTAGTTAATAGTTGTGGTTCTCAACTGATCTGGCTTTGGATCCCACCGTCACCTCTTGATGACGAGCCACGCACCCACCACAACGCCAGACATACGTTTAATGATGAAAAACCACCAGCAGGTGGCGACGCTAGAAAGAGAAGTATTCCATTTTACTCTCAATTAGCTGGATTTTAATTAAAAACCAAAAACATTATTTATTTGTATTTCATGTAGTTGGTCTTCTTCGATTTGAGAAATGGCGAGTGTCTATTAGCATTACCGGGCGTCATCGCCACCTACTGTGAAGGAGTGGGAAAGGATGGCACGCCAATGCATAAAAAAAAAAAAATCCCCTTCAAAATGAAAGCTTGAACGTCTGAAAACGTTTCCACGACCCACTTTCGGCTCGCCACCCACCAGTTGACAGTCCCTGCAATACGCCGACGGCTGTGTTCGTCCACTGACGGGCAACAAAAGGTGGTTGACCTCTGAGCAGACCTCGCCAGCCATCCCCTCCACGCTTCACTACCGCCATAACCGCCACAACGCTCAGATCCAGGAGTGAGAGCAGCGCACACTCTGTGAGTCCATAAATGATACAACACATCATTAACTGCGGTTCACCCCCGGTCATGTGACACTCCGCTCTCTCCTCCGTCGACCACGTTGGGGAAACACACTTTATGTGTTCTTCGCTACCAGCGGTTAAAAATGAATTTTTACAACTCGTCTCAGATGAACTGCGTTTCACCCCTGCAGCTTCTCCTGCTCTGAATTCTGCCCCCCCTCCCCCTCGCCCCCCCTCCTCCTCCTCAGCCCAAGCGTTGATCACTTTGACGTGCGCGTCCGTCGCTCGCCGTGGGTGGAAATAATCAGATTTGTGACGAGCCACGCAGCCAGTCAGGAGGAGGTGCGAATTGAATTTGTGAACCCCGCTTTCATTGGTCTGACATGAATGCCGCTCGGCAGATGAAGCAGCAGGTA
>JAFBJT010015604.1:0-15887 GCA_016785325.1 Chascanopsetta lugubris | reverse complement strand
AACACAAGTAACACACCCACACACACACACACACACACACACACACACACACACACACAGAGGAAGGAAAAAATCATATTTCACTCAACTGATGAAGTCACTGCATAACTGGGCTCACACCACAGGCAGCTGTTGCGTGGTTTTCTGGTGTGTGTGTGTGTGTGTGCGCACACGCGCGTGTGTGTGTATGCGTGTGTGTGTATGCGTGTGTGTGCAGAATCAAGCGCTTCTTCCTTTCCCTCTCACCATGTGTTTTTCATTACCATGCTCTCCCTCCATCCCCTCCCCTCCCTCCCTCTCGGCCCATGCAGTCCCGGCCTTGCAGTAATTCTACCCCTGCATTGTGGCTGCTGCTGCTGCTGCTGCTGCTGCCGCCGCCGCTGCTGCTGCCGCCGCTGCTGCTGCTGCTGCAGGGTCAGAGCCCAGTCTGCAGTTATCCATCATTCTGCCCCTCAGAATAGACTTGGAATGAGATGAGGGATCGGTTGAGGAACAGGAAGAGAACATGGCTCAGGATGGAGGAGGGAGAGCGGAGCACAAAGAGGAAGGTGTGACTCGGCTGAACGTGGCTCCCTCGTGCCACATGGGTTCTCTTTGTCTGGTCGCCATGGCGCCTCGCGCCCATTCGGATCGTCCTCTGTCGTTGAGTCACGTGATCAGGGGCATCGAGGCATCGAGGTATCGAGGTATCGACCACGCGGCCGAGACGAGGGCCCAAGTTTAAGTTAAGATTTAGGTCAGGGCCAGGGAATCAGTGATGTAGGGCAAAGTAATGGCTGTGTGTGTGTGTGTGTGTGTGTGTGTGTGCGTGTGTGCGTGTGTGTGTGTGTGTGTGTGTGCATTCCACTGGAGACAGACTGTGGGGGGAAAGGAGATGATCTTTAATCTTTGTTTAAACGGGCGCAGTGACCTTTGACCTGGTCCTCTCTCATGTCCTGTTTGTAATAGAGAGAGACTTGAACCATATTCCTCGCTTTCGCAAATGACCACGGATGTATCAACCAATCACGTGGCGCCATTCAGGTCTATGGAAGTTGAGCGTTTCTAACTTAGAGCATGAGCAGGAGCGTCAACCTCCCCGGACGTTTCTGATTTTACCAAAATAAAAGCATCATGTATTAAAGACACAGAAAACAAAGACAAATAACGGAGTTTGTCTCCAGGTGTCCCGCAAAGAGTTTAACAGGCGTCTAAATTACTATTGTGGTCTATGGGAAAAATATCCTTTGGGCCGCATGAGGATTTTTCTGCTGCAGTACCAGGGGTGGCCACTGGGAAAACATTTGAGGGGAGTTGGCGCCATCCATGCAAAGTAGCACTGTTGCACTGACGATATGCTGATGTCGGTTCATTTACATCAGGTGAAGCGGAGAAACTATCGAGTGAAACTACAATGGGCCGACGCCCATTTCTCATTTCCCTTAAAGTTCCCTCAAGTTCACAGCTGTTCCACAACTCCCAAAATGATGGATTTTGACTTTGATCTCAGTGTTTTGAAAGAGCAGTCCGTCCACGGTGAAGGTGAACGCAAGATGGCGTCCCAGCCAAGATGGTTGGTATTGACCGTCAGAGGCAGGTCATTGGTCGAAATTCCAGATCAGATTGCATGAGTGTCTGCTCTCTGGGTTTTCTATCGAATTTGCCCACGTTGCTGTCTGGTCTCACCTTCACTGTTTGGCATCAACTTACTTTCCTGCATCAACAGCAGCAAACTGATGCTCCATCAACCCGGTTTACGCAGGTGGAGGCGGAGGCGGAGGCGGAGCCTCCAGGGACACGCAGTCTACATTGTATCTGCTGACCTTGCAAATCACCCATGATATCATCAAGGTGAACGACGTGTTTTAAGGGCTTATCACGAGTCGTCTAAACGCTTCCGCACTGCTCATGTTATCCTGAGCGGTCTGGCTCAAGTGGGTCGTCCACTAACCTGAAGGCTCCCGGGTTTGATCCCTGGCTCCTCCCAGAGTCCTCAACCACACAGATGAGTCTCTTGGAGCATGTGAGCGCTCCGTTGTTGATATGATGTGCAGCGCTCTGAGTGGTCGACTCAGTGGCTTTATAAACACAGGGCTTAATAATCAAGTGCGTGGCTCTGAGGAGACGTCCTGTAATTAGGGACTTATGGTCTATATTTGATAATAAAGTAAAAATGGATGATATACTCACGTTCTTGCGCTTCTTTGCTCCTTTGATCTCGGCCCATGGGTTCAGGCGTCCTGTCCCTTTAAGAGCCCATCAGGGTGACTTCACGAATCGGAGCCGGAGCCTTTCGGACAATCCCCACCGAGACAAATGAAAGCTGACAAGCACCTTGTCCCACTCTTCCCCCCCCCCCCCAGGCATGGACCTGTCGGCCAATCAGGACGAGGAAGGGGACCAGGAAGTCTTCCAGATGGAGATGAGCCGCGAGGACAGGAAGTGCTCCTTCAGGACGGCTGCTGGGAAATACTGGGCGCTGACGCCGTCCGGCGGACTGCAGTGCACCGCCTCCTCCAAGTAAACGCGCGCGTTGTAGAGTTCATCGCACACTGAACGCTCCATTCATTCACTGAGGCTGTTAAAGGTGCAGTGTGTACGGTTTGTTGACGTCTAGCGGTGACGTTGCGTGTTGTATCCATCACCTCACCCTCACCGCTTCGAGCATGTAGGAGAACCTGTGGTGGCCCTTTAGTAGGTCCACTCTGGGCTGCTGTAAAAAAAAAATAAAAAAAATGGCGGCCCCCGTAGAGAGGAGGCCCCCTCTTTATGTACATATACATTCATTGGCTCGTTTATGGGTCGTGGGCCAGAATATTACACTTAGGTGGTTCCGCAAATGTCAGTATGTCATTGTTTTGTCATTTTGTTTGACAAAATACGACACGAAAATCTGACGCACTGCACCTTTAATGCGTGTCACAGGTCAGCCAACACCGACTTTGAGCTGGAGTGGCATGACGGTCGCGTGTGCGTGCGTGCGGCCAATGGCAAGTATGTGGTCGCCAAGAAGAACGGCCAGCTGGCTGCTACCGTGGACAACGCAGGTCAGTGATGTCATGTTTTACATAAGAGGACGGTTCCATTCTTCCAATCACGTGTCTTCCTCAATATGTGGTTCCAGATTGGCTGTGATATCAGATGTGTGGTCATGTGACACGAAGCAGAATTTGCCTATTGTGCATAGACTGTATGCAAAGATGGCGTGTCGGGACGTCACCCATAGGTTCGCCCAGAGTGCTCGTGAGGCTCGAAGTGGGCGGTTCCCTCGTTGCCTCTAACTCCTCCTACTTCCTGGTTCATACAAAGAGGCGAGGCATAGGTGGGCCGACAGCTGGGGCGGCGGGCCCATGATGCGGTCGCAGCATCCACACATTGTGCCAGGTCGGCCCAGGTGTCACTCGAGAGGCCACGCCCCCTTAACTATGCACAGTCTCACACCTTGATAGATACCGTACAGCCACGCCCTGGTCCGGGAACTGAACCCAAAGGCTTCTTTGGTACTAGAATCAGTGGTGTTATCCACCGAAGGGGGGCGATATCGGGTTGAACGTAGCCCCGCCCACCCCAACGTCAATCAGCCAATTAGACGACATCTTTAAGTTAGATTCTCGGTCATGTGAATGATGAGAACACAAACTACCTATGGGCCTTTTTCAGGAACAAGGCCCAGATTAGTCCGATGTGACCTCGAGTTATGTGTATCCTCAGGCGAGGCCGAGCAGTTCCTGATGAAACTGATCAACCGTCCAATCATCGTCCTCCGTGGGGAGCACGGTTTCATCGGGGCCCGTAAAGCTGGGATCGCCAGCCTGGACTCGAACCGCGCGTCCTATGACGTTTTCCAGCTGGAGTTCAACAACGGAGCGTATTCCCTTAAAGGTGGGTCTTTATGTGGGTGTCACAACTTTGAGTGGATCATCTGGGGTTCAGACATTCTGTGTATACGGGTATATATGTTTTATTAGCAGTGTCGGAGGCGGAGCTAATGAGGAAAGTGCTAGTATGTGTGTGTAGGTTCTCAGTCTTTGCCATCGACTGTATATAAAGATGGACTTGGGTCCATGACGTCACCCATGGGTTTCTGCAATGTGCTTATGAGGCTCCCAGTGGGCGGTTCCCTTGTCGGCCATCTTGCAGATGCCCAGCTCCTCCTACTTCCTGGTTCATCCCAAAACGGGCAAAGAGGCGGAGCACAGGTAGAGCTGGGGTGGGCCCATGGTGCTGTCACGGCATCCACACAACAGGGCCGGTTGCCCCAGGTGTCGCTCAAGAGGCCACGCCCCTTAATTATGCATGATGAAGTTCAAACCTCGATAAAGTGAAAGTTACAGTTGTCACTGGAAAACATGTGACGATTAAGACTAAAACAAGTTTGTACCATCCTTTGATTTAAAGTTATCATCTTCACCGTGTTAGCCAATGGGGAAAAGTCTTATTGGGACACACGGTACCACATGAATAATATAGAGGTTGAGAGTACCAGCTTTTGTCCACTAGGTGGTTAGAGCTTGGTGCACTTCCTGTCTCCAGGCTTGACTGAGTGTGTGTGTGGTTCATCCAGACTCCCAGGGGAAGTACTGGTGCGTGGGCGACGACACGGCGGTGGCGTGCAGCAGCGATACGCCCGTCCAGTTCCTGTTTGAGTTCTGCGACCGCAACAAGATGGCCATCCGCGCTCTGGGGGGCAAGTACCTGAAGGGCGACCACGCGGGTGGGCTGAAGGCCGGCGCGGACTCCCTGGACAGCGCCACCCTGTGGGAGTACTGAGAAAGCACAGCCCAGACGTCCGCTGTCGGACACGACGACGCTTCAAACTCAAAACTGTAGGTAGATGTTTTCCGTGTGTGTGTGTGTGTGTGCGCGCGAGTGTGTGTAGTTGTGAACTGGTCTGGAAGAAGATGTGAAGCTGATGAAACTGGACGTTTTTTTTGGGGGGTTCTTTTCTCTTTCGTAAACGTCGATCTCTTCGGGCTTTTTACTGGGTTGAATATTTCCGGACGTGTTTGATCAAATGAGTCCCGGTGTGGTCGCACAGTCATCGCTTTCAATTCCCCAAACAAATTCAACCTTCTCGACCCTCATCATTTGTGCCTATCTGTGGTAACTACTGGTGTAAACAAACATGTAGAATGCTAGACCTCATAACTCACGGTATCTAACCCGCTCGTGTTCGACGTGCTGCTGGCTGTTCTGCGCTGCTTCTGCTTGACCTCACGGTGAGATGACCCTGCTGTACATAAAGCTTCATACCTCCCACCACACGCTTCAGTGGTCATGGTAACGGTGGAAGCTTCAACTGGAAAGGCGCGATGAGGTTATGGGTCGAGGACGTGAAAGGATCAGTGCTTTTGATGGTAGCGTCCGGAATATGACGATTCACGTGAGAATGATTAGGGTTAGGGTTGAGTTAGGTGTTAGTGTCAAGGTTAGGATTAGGATTGGGTTAGGGGCTAAGATTAGGGTTAGGGTTAGGTTTTTTGGGGTTGAGTTAGGTGCTAGGGTTAAGATTAGGGTTGAGTTGGGGTTAGGGTTGAGTTAGATGTTAGGGTTGAGTTAGGATTTAGGGTTAAGATTAGGGTTGAGTTAGGTGTTAGGGTTAAGGTTAGGGTTGAGTTGTAAGGGTTAAGATTAGGGTTGAGTTAGGTGTTGGCGTCAAGGTTAGGGCTGAGTTAGGGTTAGGGTAGAGTTAGATGTTAGGGTAGAGTTAGATGTTAGGGTTGAGTTAGGGTTAGTGTTGAGTCGGGTGTTAGGGTTAAGATTAGGGTTGAGTTAGGGTTAGGATTGAGTTAGGGTTAGGGTTGAGTTAGGTGTTAGGGTTAAGATTAGGGTTGAGTTAGGGTTAGGATTGAGTTAGGGTTAGGGTTGAGTTCGGTGTTAGGGTTAAGATTAGGGTCGAGTTAGGGTTAGTGTTGAGTCAGGTGTTAGGGTTAAGATTAGGGTTCAGTTAGGTGTTAGTGTTAAGGTTAGGGTTGAGTACGGGTTAGTGAGTCAGGTGTTAGGGTTAAGATTAGGGTTGAGTCAGGTGTTAGGAAATGATTAGGATTAACCCTAACCCTAATTGTGGAATCTGAATCCAAAACAATTGCGAAGCCTTTCTCCCATTAAAAGAAAAAAAAATTGTGAGTAGTTACTAGTTTTAGTTTGACTGTTGAGTTACCAATGCCTCAAGTCTGCCACATTGCCATGGAAAACGACAACCAGGAAGTCAAAACCCACACCATGTCTGGTTTTATATGCTTTGAATCGGGAGAAGCTCCCTGACCTTGTTTCCTCACTAGTCCTGGATCTTGGTCCAAATTATGAAATAAAAAAACTCCAAGGTTGTTAAAGATTTGTGTCAGTATTTACCGGGAGTGTCCAACTGCCGTCCGCTAACCATTTTTAATTGGCCCGCAGTGAATTCCAAAAATATAATGGAATGTGGCCCGCCTGAAATTTGCACTTGGCTTGATTGTAATACCGCTTCACCGACTGTAGTTATCCAACCCCTGGCATAAACGCTCATGGCCATGCTAATGGTTGAAAGATGGTTGTTTGCTATAGCTCTGCAATGGAAAATCAGCTTGGATCCGTCTCTGCATGTAGCGTAAGAGAAGAAATTAGCAACAGATTTGGTTTTCGCATCATCTAAAAAACAATTTGTTTACAAATAATCAAGCGTTCCCTCTTTGCTCGCCATTATGCAGTGTTTTTTTGTGTGTTTGTTTTCTATAAATGTCGTAAGAAGCTAAACGAATGAAAACGGACATTTTGAAGGATCTTTCAGACGTTTGTTTTCCGAATGTGAAAATGGAGGGAGGGTGATTATCGAGGCCTCGTTACCGCGAATGCACAAACATAGTCATGTGACTAAACCGCACAACACTGTCGTGTCCATTGGAAAGAAGAAGCTAAAAATAAAAGCACATGTCTGTTGTGATGAGTCGTCGCCTTAGATCTGGTTCTGCTGCTGGTGTGTGAACACGATGACAGTCCGTGCCTTCATGGAGCATTTCACTCTGTCTTCTTTTTCATGTTCTTACCAAACCACAATAAAGTTTTACCTCTGAAAACGACAGGTTGTTCTTTGTTGCCGTGGGAACGTCCTTCAATGTGATTTTGGTGTCAATAAATAGGATGTGACCCATGTGACAACACAACTCGCTGACATTGCAGTTTGCAGTGGTTTTCTTCATTAGCACGAGCTGCTCTCTCAAGTAGTGTGTTACGACTCTATTAACCTTTACATTACTGTATTAATACATTCATATAAAATGATGGGTATTGAGAAGTAATCGATGTTGTACCACAGAATGAGGTCAAGTGGGTTTTACTTTGAACTGCAGCAACTCTGATGGTCAACTTATCCTTAACCTTAACTTTTCCAACAGCGCCATCATCAGGTCAAAGTCTGTACAAAGCAAGGAGGGATCAGTAAAGCCTCTGCTCTAATGATTGTACACAAATCTACATTTTATGTATTTATTAATGTCTTTATCTTATGAAACTGACTTTTTGGGATTTGATCAAGGTCCATAAACACAAATGTAAATAAATAATCTCCCAGGATGCACATTGAAAGGTGTAATTATTATGCACTTTGTAGTTGGAAATACCAAATAAAAGATCAATAATAATTAATCATTTAAAAATCAAATAGAAAGTAATGAAATGATTATTATTGATAATGATAATACGAATAAATACATAAACAAATAAATAAATAAAAAAGGTATCAATGCTAAATCATTTTGAAAGATGGATAAATCAGTGGATCAGCAGTTTCTGAAATAACCAGACCTGCCCACATGGCAACAACAACAACAACAACAGCCATGCCATATATAAAGTCAGATAGATACACTATCTTCTCCGTTATGATGGAGCGTTCAAAATGTAGCACGTCATCTTGATGCTCATCTTGACCATGTACCTGTATATGTACGGTTAAACAGGTGTCCCTAATAAAGTGGCTAGACAATGTATTTTCTTATCCAACCTCATGAAATCAGAATTTTTTTTTTTTTTTTTATCATTTTAACCACCAAGCAGCTAAAACCTGATGAACCGGAAGTGAATCCTCTGACCCACTTTGTTAGAAACACGACAATGAGCCACAGACGCCGAGCGGTGGAACCGTGTTGTGGCTCCGGTATCTTCCCTCGAACGCTGCCACCGTCTTTGTTCTGAAGAGACTTCGGATCCACTGTCACTGTTTCTGTGCCCCTGTGCGGGAGCGGGATGAAACGGGCCCGAGCCTCGTCCCCCGGAGATCCCACCGAGCCCAGAGGAGAGGGAGGTGACCCGCTCCACTTCCTGTGGCCTCCTCCTTCCAACAGGAAACTCTGATGTGAGCTAAACTTAACAAATGTGTCCCATTATACACACACACACACACACACACACGCACACACACACACACACACACGGAGACGCAGACGGGAACAGAGCCACAGACTCATCCCTCAGCCTCCGCCGCAGGCAACTCTGCGTGTTGCCATGGTAACAGGTGATGGCAGAGGAGAGGAGGGTGAACACAACAGATCCATGGACTGTTTAAAGATGGATGACACGGCCGCACCCAAAGTGACGAGACGAGAATGTCTCACACGCCACCTGCTGGCTGACTGCAGTACTAGCCGTGAACCCCTTCTCCTCCAGGTTAGTGGATAAGATGTGGGCCAAAGACGAAGTGTCAAACGCACTTTTCCTTTGACCTGTCGTTCCGCGGGAAGCGGCAAAAGATGCGTGAATTCAGAACCAAGGCAAGATCGTGAAGTCAAATGAAAATGTCAACGTAGAAAATGGAGAGAAATAAATTGACACTGTTGCACGAGAAGAGGCCGCTTTGGACAAATGCGTCAACTCCATCGAATCGGGGTCAGGTTGCCCTGAAAGGCGCAGCCGGTGAAAAAGGCTCTGCAGCAATCAGCCGCTCAGGTGAGTTTATCAACCTAATCTATTTTTCATTTGCTCCTCCTCCTCCTCCTCCTCCTCCTCCCTCTCTTCCTCCTTATTTGCTCCCTAAAATGAAACAGGAAATTCTGACCTCCTTCAAGGGCGGAGATAAGCGACTGAGCAAACGAGCGCACGCAGCCGAGCGCACGAACACGCTGACGGATTATCACCCCATCTGTTTGAGCAGCACCGATTCTGGCGTCCAGCCGGAGCAATGAGTCAGCGACCGAGGGGAAGACGCGGTAGGTTAGTATCGACGCAGTCCACAGACACAAGGCTTGGAGACGGACCTGCAGTTCACAGGGTGGCCACTCGAGGCTGGCTCCAAAGGCGAGTCAATCCCCACAGACTCCCGTGTTAAAATGGTCAGTCGAGGTGAATGAAACATGTTGAAAAGTCTGATGCAAACGACACAAACTTTCTTCTATCGAGGTGTGAAATTGCGCATAATGAAGGGGCGTGGCCTCTCGAGTGACACCTGGGCCCACCCGGCACGTTCTGCGGATGCTGTGACGGCACCGTGGGCCCCGCCCCCAGCTCTACCTGTGCTCCGCCTCTTTGCTCGTTGCCTTGGTTTGCCCCCCAGGTCACATCACCTGAGGCCCCCCTAAAGTCCCTTGTTGGACGTTGCCACAACAGGAAGTTCAGAATTCCGCGTGGGTGTGTTCCCGTCTGTGTTCAAATCATGTATTTATTATGATTATTATTATGATCGTTTCTTCGTCAGCGATGGAATAACGCAAACGATTAAATCCATTCATGCACGATGGAAAACAAGCAGATTAGAACCAGAACTGCAGCAGTACTCAAACATGAGTCCAGCGTTTTTAATAACAGGATGTGTGCGCCACATGGTCATACAGGTAATACAATGTGTGTGTGTGTGTGTGTGTGTGTGTGTGTGTGTGTGTGTGAGGATCACAGAGGAAGCTTCCATGACTCAGAGCTGCTGCAAACACGACGACACGTGTCGGGCTCGGAGCTTCTTGGGAAGGGCCACAAAAACAAAACCACATGGCGATAAAAGACGAGGGCTGATCCGATCACGTGTTTACGTTTCGACGCGCCGGCTGATGAGAGGTCACATGTGATAACACGCTGAGTCATGAGTTCTGAGGAACCGCACGACTTCACACACACATCAGTCAGAACGTGTTTCCGTGTTGCTCGATTTGTTCAATTGAATAATTTTATTTTTTTTTGAAAGAGATCGAGTTTAATGTCAGCGGAGGTGAACTGGAACTAGTATATTTACGAGTACTGTGTTGAAGTACAACTGTGAGGCGCAGAGTACTTTTCAAAACCATGACTTACAATAACTCATTTCAAATGTTTTCATTTTCATCACTTGTACTATTTAATGTATCTGTGTACTTCACTATTCCGTACTAGAGCACGCTACTCTATATTATGCTATACAACAGTGTACTATAATTAACCTGACTATACTCAACTCTACTATAATTAATCCTAATATACTATACTGTAGTATACTTTATCATACAATACTACACTAAACTATCCTTTTCACTACTATACTACACGGTATATGGAAATATACCATAATGTACTATACTGCATTGTACTGTCCTATAGATGGTACTACATGGATACTAATCTATAGTTCTATACATGCGCCACAGTACTATACAATACCACGCAAATATATAGTGTACTCTATACTGCACTTATACTACGACTGTACTACACAATATGACTATATGATACTGATGTACCAAACGATACAAATCAATACTGTACTGCAACACAATGTGTATTGCTATATTGAACTTTACTTCACTGCACTACGTTTCTATACTGTACAATATAAGACTATACTGTACAAGGCTGTACTATACTGTAACATACTACACTCTACTATACTATGACTTATTATTGCATTCTATGTTTCTATACTATACAATACAAGACTGTTTTATACTACACTATGACACACTATGTTTCTATTGTGCACTGTCACTATACTATGAAACACTATGTAGAATACCATGTTTCTATTGTGCACTATGTCACTATACTATGAAACACTATGTAGAATACCATGTTTCTATTGTGCACTATGTCACTATACTATGAAACACTATGTAGAATACCATGTTTCTGTTCAACACTAAATATTGGAATGTTCCATACTATTCAATCATAGAAGCCTTATTCACTGTGTGTTTACAGAGAAGGTCAGAGTTATTGTCTTAAGCTCCAGGACCTTTGTGTGTGTGTGTGTGTGTATGTGTGTGTGTGTGTGTGTGTGTGTGTGTGTGTGTGTGTGTGTGTGTGTGTGTGGGTGTGTGTGTGTGTGTGTGTGTGTGTGTGTGCTTCCATTATATGACTCTATGACTGTTGACATACCAGTAAAAAAAAAAAAAAAAAAAGGCGTAAAGATTCATTTATGTTTCCACGGAGCTGAGTCTCCTCGTCCTGCAGGTGTTTGTTTACGAACTGTTTTCAACATCCACCGAATCACGCTCTCCCTGCTGCCACAGATAAGGATCTCATAGGTGTGTGTGTGTGTGTGTGTGTGTGTGTATAAATACAGACGGGTGCTGCTGGAGGAGCAGGGCAGCAGGAGCAGCGGTGCACACAGGGTCTACTTCCCCGGCCACAGGTGCAGGTTCGCGGGGTGTCGTCAGCTCCTCTCTCTCTCTCTCCCCCGGCTCTCGCGTCCCCTCGGCCCGGCATGTCTGTGCCCGGACGTCCCGCCACCGTGCGGCTGGTGTTCCTCGGGGCGGCGGGCGTCGGCAAGAGCGCCCTCATCCGCCGCTTCCTCCACGACCGCTTCGAGCACCGCTACACGCGCACCGTGGAGGAGCTCCACGTGCTGGAGTACGACACGGCGGACGGCCGCAAGACGCGCCTGGAGATCCTCGACACCAGCGGCAGCTACTCGTTCCCCGCCATGCGGGAGCTCTGCATCCGCCACAGCGACGCCTTCGCCCTGGTGTACGCGGTGGACGACCCGGGCTCCTTCCAGGAGGTGCGCCGCCTCCGCGACGAGATACTGCGGCTGCGCGGCGACAAGAGCGCGCCCATCACGGTGGTGGGCAACAAGTCCGACCTGAGCGAGGCGGAGGGCCGCGTGCTGCCGGCGGGGGACGCCATGTCCACGGTGGAAGGGGAGTGGGGGGCGAACTTCGTGGAGGCGTCCGCGCTGACGAGCGGCAACACGGTGGGCGTGTTCGGCTCGCTGCTGCAACAGGTGGACCTGCCGCACCGGCTCAGCCCCGCGATGTCGCGGCGGAGGGATACAGTGCCCCGGGTCGCGCGGCGGAAGAGACCGCCGCTGAAGAAGATCAACAGCTGTATCCTGTCGTAGAGTCACGTGACGGCGGAGCCGGAGCAGCAGGGACTCACCTGTGCACACGAACTTGTCTTTGTGTTGAGTTGGAAACATTTACATGCACTTTATATGTTTTGTGTATTTAAAAAAAAAGATATATATATATAAATACTATGTCAATAAAAAACTTTTTTTCTAACAACTGTTTTCCACATTATTCCGTGTTTTATTATGAACATAACACACACACACACACACACACACATATATCTATATATATATACACTCGTATATGTATACTTGAGTGCAAACTATACATAAATTACATAGATTATATACATAGATTACACAGATTGTACATAGATTACATCAATGTTAAATTTGTGGCAGTAACGCCGGTACCTTCACACGCTCACAGAATGTAAGGGCGGCAGTGACTCAGTGGTTAGAGCACTTTTGATTGGAAGCAAAGGTCACAGGTTCAAAACCAGCCTCATCCCCATTGGGTGTACACTATGACTTGGACCTGCAGACACATCATGTCAAGCATCGTTGAAAAAAAGTATAAGTGCTCCATAAAAGTTGTCATCATCACCCATTCAAAGGATCTTGTTGCATTAAAAGTGCAGTGTGTAAAAGATTTCTGTCATTTTCGTCACGTTCAAAAAGATTACAAAACAATTACATACTGACATTTTCATGTATTAAAATCACCTAAATGTTTTTTTTTTCCCCCATCACCCTTAAATGAGCCCATTGATGTATATGTACATGAGTGGGTCCTCTCTGTGGCGGCCACCATGTTTTTACAGTAGCCCAGAGTAGACATACTAAACATATTTTGAGTTTTAAAGACGGTTGAAGTTGACCACAGGTTCTCCTGCATGTTCAGAAGGGTGAGGGTGAGGTGATGGATACAACATGCAACTTCACCTCTAGATGTCCCCAAATCTTACACTCTGCACCTTTAACCAAATATATTCTCTTATATTCACTCCCAAAGAGAAAGACACTCTGATGATACATCTCCTCATTCCTCCATGTTACTAATATACATTATTTTTTGTCTGGTTTAGGGCCTGAAGGGAATATTCAAATCACTGGTATATACCAAATATAGATCCTCTCAGCATAAATCATGGTGCTGTTTTTGGATAATATACACCCACACACACACACACACACACACACACACACACATATTATGCGCACTGTCAAGTGGAACAGAGAGGATAAACAAAGCCACTGATCCTCAGGACCTCCTCATTCACACATCCTCTTCTCAGCCACTCCTTCTCCTCCTCGTGTCGACCTGTTTGTTTCCACATCACTTGAATGATGTGGCCCCTGAGAACACAAGGACATCCCATAGTTACCAAAACATCACAGAAAGAGGAGCAGTATACATGTGGAGATGAATCACATTATGAAACCAAATACATCTGTTTGTTTGTGTGTTTGTTTGTTTGTTGACATATCGTGGATGTTGTTGTAAGATTGCACATTAAAAAGAATGTTTCTCTTACACGTCACCTGGAGTAAACAACATTAGGATTTGCTGATGCTGCATTTTAAAACATGCGACAGGACAAAATGAAAAATGTTTCTATGTGATTTAAAGGTACAGTGTGTGGAGTTTAGTGACATCCGGTGCTGATGTTGCATATTGCAGCCGAATGACCCTCACCTCAACCTTTCCAACAGCCTTCAATTATCATTAGAACTCAAAAGTTGTTTAGTTTGTCTATTCTGGGCTACTGTAAAGTAACATGGTGACCTCACCGTTTCTCTTGTATTACACACACGTGACATTAAGATGGTTTAACATGATTAAAGCCTTTATACTTTCCAGTCTGTGTGGGTTGTTGGGATGAAAACTTTATTTAATTAATCGCTGCTGTCCCAAATTCGTTATACAACATGGAAATAGCGGTTTACTGTATAGATTTCAACTTATTCTGGACTGAAATGTTGAATGTTAATGTACTAAAGTGAAACTCTGAACTTTGAACCATGCAGGATGAATATACAGGAAGGGGGAATGTAAAAAAAAAAAGAATTCAAATATATTTAATCAGATGAAACCATGTTCTGAGCAAAAGATGGTCAGACTTGGGAATAGTAAATAAATAGATCAATTGAAATCTAAATATTCAACAGAAAATGATGACATTAATCGGGAAGCATCGTAAAATTAAAATAAAATGTATAGAGTAGTCTTAATTTCTTTTGGAGAGCTTATCTTTTAAATTCCAAAAAAAATAGGATTTTATTTATGGTAATATAAAATAATACAGTCGTAAAATCAGATCATTTTACAGATACGCTTGGAATACCGTTTAAACCTATAATAAAAACGTTATAAATGGGTGACGCACTCATTATATGACCATTGTAAAACAATTAAAGGCTCCAATTTTAAATGACCTCCGAAAAGCACATACAATCAACTTGTACCTGCAGTTTCCGGTCAGTGACGGTTTAAAGCCCTGTGGAACTACACTTCCCGTCAAGCAGCCACAATGCAACGCACTACCGCCTCTCAGCCAATCACGTCACAGAGTTGTCCTCCGTCCGCCCGCCATTGGCTGATTTTGCAGCGAACTTCCCACGATGCCTTGCTGCTCAGCCTCGGAATTCAAATCCAGCGGGCCAATCAGAGAGCGCCGTAACGAGCGAGGCAGCATTTTAAACTTAGTAGTGGAAGCTGTTGTCAAAAGGCAGGACGAGGAGACGCCGCAGCCAACGAGGGACACGTCCGGCGACTTATTCCACTTCCACGGCAGGTTTTTAAAACATACCCACGCTCATGTTTGTTGTTAAAGCGAGTTTTTAAGTAACGTTCGCGTTGAAAGGCGGTTGACGGTAGTTTCGACTCTTAATTCACTCGGCGCACGGGAGCTAACTTGCTTCCAGGGCTAAACGAACCACGACTCGGCTACAGTTGGACGCTTGAACCGGTTCAAGTTATTAATATTTTTTAAATTCTAAAGTCGCCGAATTGAAGTTGAGTCCAAAATGAGTGCCGCTGTCCCAAAGCCGGCGACTTCGTCGGCTCACGTCGACCCGAAACTGGCTCCCCTGAAAGAAATCCCCGATATCCTGGTGGACCCTCGGACCATGAAGAGGTACACGAGGGGCCGCTTCCTCGGCAAAGGTGGTTTCGCCAAATGCTACGAAATCACCGACATGGAGACCAAGCAGGTGTTCGCCGGGAAGATCGTGCCCAAGTCCCTGATCCTCAAGCAGCACCAGAGGGAGAAGATGACCTCGGAGATCGCCATCCACAAGAGCCTGAACCACGCGAACATCGTGGGCTTCCAGGGCTTCTTCGAGGACGATGACTTCGTGTTCGTGGTGCTGGAGATCTGCAGGAGGAGGGTGAGTGTCCGTGCTCCGGCGGCCGAGCGGCCGGGGCTAACGGCTGCCTTCCGTTGGCCCCCCTCTGCCCCAGCACCGGAAGCTTAAAATAGCTGAAATCTCCATGGAGTTTTGATTTGGGTGAAATTAAAGGTCTAGTATGTAAAACGCACCCCCCCCCCCCCCCCACCAAAAAAAAAAAATTACACTATTTTATCAATTCAAACTTGTGTACATGTACCAAAAATGATTAATTTCCGACTGGATAAGCTCCTTTTATTAACATCAAGGAGTGGCTCCTCCCCGTGGA
>JAFBJT010015603.1:7608-19610 GCA_016785325.1 Chascanopsetta lugubris | reverse complement strand
GATTGTGTGTGTATGCATGTGTGTGTGTGTGTGTGTGTGTGTGTGTGTGTATGAGGGGGTTGGGGGGGTTCAGGGCTGAGCACCCAAAGATCAGCCCCATGACTGACATAATGAGCTATCTTCTGTGATTACTCTCTCTCAGTAACAATTAGAGCCAGTGCTAATGATTAGCAACACAACATTGACTTCACAGTGATGAACACCCATTCAGCTCAGGGGAAATAAGACCCCGTTTTTTTTCTTAAAGGAACAGTATGACATTATGAGAAAAGTCGTCCCTCTCCGTCACCTTTCATGAGCCAGGTGCATCTTCGAAAGATATTTATAGATTATTATCCCATTGATTGCATCTCTTTGAATTTGCGTATCGGTTCCTCGCTGCTCACCTTGGATTTTCCGAAAGAGATTTGATTGTGATTCCACTTCAGAAAGTGGTGACCGACCTCGTCATGGCATCATTGTAAGTCAAACTAAAGTACTGCATTTACAGCAGATTGTTTAAATACGCAATATAAAGTCCTTTTAGCTTTTTGGAACATGAATACGCTCTGAACAAATCAGTGGAGCCGATTAACCTCACACACAGTGTCACTGTAGATGTGACATTGTCATTTTCCATTAACACACTTTATTTGATTAACTCATGTTCAGGAGAGAAATTTGAATGAATCATTTATTTTTTAAATTATAATGCCTTTTTTCATTTGGCTCTTTACTGTTCATTTTCACATGTTGAATAAAAGAGTGTACGGAGCGTGTGATCACATTGATTAAGCGCGGTACAGGGAAGTGGTTCATTCATGGTTCTGATGGTAAACCACGAGGACAGCACTGAAAATATGAATGTATGATGTACACCGGACTAATGGGATTTTAATATTCAAACACAAGAAAATTGCTTAATTCCCATGCTGTTTGCCCTTAATCCACAATATACGTCCATGCTGAATATGAGTGGACTGATCCTGAAGTCAGTACATTACAGAACGACCGTGAGCAGGGAGAAAAGTTTGTCCTCTATCAAATCAAACCTTTTCTCCGGAAAAGCTGACTCCCTGTCTCTGTGCTGTTGTTGTTCTTTCCTGACTGGGCGTGGCCGACCTACTTTTGAGTTTCCCGCCAAAAGCACCCGCACACCTGCTGCTCATAATCACCCTGATTATCACTCGCCAAGTCACCTGCTATAAATACCTGGTTCTTCCCTCAGTCTCTGTGGGACTGTTGATCCCAGAGTGAGAATGCTGCCTCAGCTCTTCTGTTAGCCAATACGCTGCGCTCTATTCCTCTGGTTATTGTTTTTTAAAGATCATTGCCACCACGAGAACCCCACCTCTGCTACTTTCTCTGCTTCTCATTTTTCTTCTCACTTCTTCAAACATGCCATGTGTCCCCTGTCACTATCCTGTCTGCCCTCTTATGCAACTCAACACTCTCGAAATCACAGCGGCTCTGCATTGAATCGCTGACCTTTCATTCTGCCCCCTGTGGCTGCACGGTGGGTTTAGTTGTCAGAGTGAGGACATGAAATATTTGGTGCGGGTTTTTCACCTTTTTACACTTTTAAACATGTAGAACACGGCTGGGATTGTTTTCAACAACCCTGGGAAAATGGCTGCGGAGGGGGTGTTGTATTAGGGATTGATGAAATGCATCATCAGGTCTTGATGACCCCTCAAAGAACCTAAAGCACAGTTTCCGTTCACCCAGTCACACAAGCATTCGTAGTGGGATTCATCTCTTTGCAGAACTTTGTGTCTGTGAGTCAGAATCTTGGACACCGATCAGCATGTGGAGCAGGAGGTCGAACCCCTGACCCTCTGGGGGATAGGACCACTTCTAAGTGCTCAGCTTTAACTCTGAAAGTTCTCCGGTTTGACATCTACACGTCCACACATCCAGCCGGTGACATCCTGAGGTCTGGTCTAACAGCTGTCAGATGTCAGCATGCGCTCTCGCACAGAGTTGTCCGACATTTGAAAGTTGTAGAAAATGTAAGCAACAGTTTACTGATTATATTCTCGAGATTTCAGAGGAATTGCCAGTGTATAGGTATGAAAGCCTCTTAATACAGATACAGGTTCACCTAAAGCTCACTAATTAAAACTTTAAACTTTGACTTTAAATGATGTTGAAAAAATCAATAAACCGTACTGTCGCTTTCCTATCGAAGTGAATTTGTGAATTTGGTGGGAAATGAATCCTCTAACTCATGAGTGACTGTGACTGAGAACTTCCCCCCAAATGTTCAACTTCTAGTGGGCGAACACTGATGCTGACTAAAAAGATAAATGGCAAATTATTTTTAATTTCATCATGACTTATCTCATATAGTCTGTGATTAGGAAGACACACACACACACACACACACACACCTGATAATTCATTTGTGAATCTGGATGAACATTTTATGCAAAGCAGATAGAGGAACAAATGGCCGTGTGCATGGGCTCATGTAGTCATTACTGCCATTATTATTCCACATTCTGCCTGCCTGTAATTGCCCACTTCACTTCCTGGTACGCCGCCGCCGCCGCCACCGCCGCTCTCTGCTCCTGATTCTTCTGCGTCGCTGACATGGAGATGATGTGATCGCAGAAAGGAAAGGAAAGGAAATATGGCAGCACCCTTTGAATCACGGGCGAGAGAGGGAGAGAATCTTCTGAAGTTGCACGGTTAATATTGATGAGGTGAAACAGTTTACACGAGAAGTGCCACAAATTTCACTTTTGTCTTTTTATTTCGCATCAGCAAGGTCAAACGCCTAAAACGGTCACACTTAGCTCATGTTCTCTACTTTCTTGATCAGCAGACATGTGACGGAGAGCAGGGCAGAGAGTTCTAATCACTGACATCACACATATTATCATCCTCTGACTGAGTGAAAAGACACTGATTCAATATATATATATATATATATATATATATATATAGATATGTTTTCCACCAGTAGCTGTTTGAAATAAAGAAAATCTCACTCACGGTTGCTAAGGGGAACCTGGTCTCTATGGTGGGAAACGACACACCCTTAGTGTTTTAAAGGTACAGTGTGAAGGATTTAGTGGTGAAGTTGCAACTGAATCTCTCCTTGTCACCATTCCCTTCCGACCATACACTAGAACCTGTTTTAGCCTTCCATTATTGTTGAAACTCAATGGTATTTAAATGTGTCCTTTCTGGGTGCAGTCATACAAGCGTCTCTAATCATATTACATTTCTGTCGAGAGTAAATTCCTCTAAATCTTACACACTGCACCTTTAAACTTGTACGTGTGTTTGTTGGACTAGCTTAGCCTAAGCGCTAATTAGATTTGTTCTGTTGACATGCAAAAGCTACCACATCAGAGGTTGAGATAAACCTGCTGTGAATACAAAGTTGGAGTCCATCCCTCACAGGTTGCCATGTTTGTTTGTCTCGTCGCCGTGGAAACGGGGGGGGTGGGGACCCACTCTACGCATTGTACTTCTTAAGCAAGTCACTTTGCCAGTGCCTCTTGCGATCAGGGAACTTCCTGGGCAGCCGGATCTTTTTGAAGTCGTCGATGCATTTCTTCAGATCCTCCTCCAGCATCTTCCTCTCCTCCTCGTCCTCATCCTCCCCGAGGGCGGGGCCTCCGTTCTCCCTCACGGTGGGACGCGGCAGTGTCTTTAGGGTGAGGGTGGTGGGACGCTGGGGGCTCTCGGCGAGCGGTGGCGTGGATGAGGGGGGAGAGGGAGGGCTGCAGGTGGACGACGTTTTGGACAATGGCAGCGGCTGATGCAGGACCGGAGGTGACGGGGGCGGGAAGTCGGGGCTGTCGGCGGCGAGAGGAGGAGGCGGCGGCGGCGGAGGAGGAGGAGGGGGCGGAGTCAGAGGAGGAGTAGAGTCCACGGGCAGCTGCTTTCGTGCGTCCCGTGCTGTGATGCTGCCGCTTTCTGGAAGGCTTTGGGTTCGACCTGCGCTGCCGTGTGCCGCTTTGACCGATTCCGGAGCAGCTGTGGGCGACTCCACCTCAGTGAGAGTGGGGGGGTCAAAGGTCGTCGCCTTGGAGTTCACTGATGAACCACCTGCCGTGAAACAGAGAGAATCAAACGTTCATGATACAATAATTGTCACAAAGAATGAATATGAAATATCACTTGATATTAAAGGTGCAGTGTGTAAGGTTTGGTGACCCCTATTGGTGAAGTTTCATGTATCCATCACCTCACATGGAGCTTATGGGAGAACCTATGGTCGACTTCAGTTGTCATTAAAACTCATATCTACTCGTGTAGATATACATTAATGGGATCATTTAAGGCTAATAGAAAAAATAATATGTTTAGGTGATTATAAATTCAGTGTGTAATTGTTTTGTAATATTTTTAGTAGTGACAAAAATCGTACACATTGCACCTTTAATTGAGTTGATTAGCATGATTTTGCTCAACCTCTTGTTGTGGCTTAGAGAAGACGAGCTCATTAAATCTCAGTTTCACTCCAAAAGAGACCTTCACTGTGTCTCAGTGAACCGACCTCTGGCTGTTTTATGCAAAAGAAGACAGATTAATATGTTATCGCTTTGCAAAATCATCCCGCCGGACCTGACTGGACCCTCTGGTGGCCCGGTTCTGGCCCACACGCCGTATGTTTGGCACCCCAGGGTTAGATACACCACTCCATCATTTGGTTCATTTCTAATGAAATGATATTGTTTGTTTTATTGTAATGTTCTGAAGGTTTTCTTTTCTTGAGCTGACAGGTGGAAACATGGTTTTAATTTCAGACTCCACCTTTAAGTATAAAAAGTATAAAATAAATTAAACAGAGAAAAAATGATAATGGTGTCCCCAACAACTGAGCTTGCTGTTTTCATGAGTGGGGGTCAGGATGAGTGAACAAACGATGTCAGGAAACGGGGGCATTCTGCCCCAAAAATGGAGTTGACTTTGCACGTCTTTGCTCCTATCGGAGTGTGTCGGTGGCATGTGGCTGGCACAGATGTGAGCAACCTGCGCTTTGAACCAAACAGTCTTTGTCTCCGGGAACACAAAGTAAACACTCGCTGGCTCAGGAGCTCCACGGAGCTTTGTGGAAACAGAAATTAGCCGAGAGAGGGAGTTCGGAGGGAGACAGACGGAAGGAAATGAGCGATAAGGAGGGCGGCGGACACTTTCACACAATTGCAGGATTCGTCTTTCCTTTTGTTTTGTGCATTGTCTTAGCGGGAGGGCGGGCGAGAGAGAGAGAGAGGGAGAGAGAGAAAGAGAGTGTGTGAAGCCTGACTGAAGCCTGACAAGGTATTTTTCACGGTATGTTGATTTTTCCATCTCGTCTCCACGTGAGAATGGAGGAGGCTGCTGCTGCCGTGCGACCTCTCCGAATAGGTTCTCCACCTCCTGGTATCTGAAAGTCCATCAATCGTTTCAGCCCCGCCCCCGTCATCGTCTTCACCACCACACACACACTTTACAAGTGAGTGTGCTTCTCAAACCCTGATCGTTTTTTTTTTTATTCTCAAACTATAGGTCCATGCGTGTCCTTACAGCTGCAGCAATTCCAATATGCATTAAATTTTGGGGTGGGCGGTGCTTACATTGCACTAATCCTGACCTTTCCCTTCAGACGCATTTTTGAAATTGCCTTTTTTTTGTGTTGCGTGGCCAACTGGGAAAACACAGCAGATCGGAAAACCACCACATATCCTCGGACTCCTCGCATGCGATCCGTCGTGGAGTTTGGATGAACTCATTTCCTGCTGCTGCCTCTGTGAGACGCACACTGCCTCTCTGAAAGGCCTCGACAGGAAACGGTGCAAAAAAGCCCTGAGGAAACATTTTGTTTGTGTCATTTCAGCGTAAACCCTCGAAACTGTTGTTCGAGTAGGAAAAGGTCAACAATAAACAATTCCAATATGTTCATACACATGGGTTTGGACCTGATTACACACAAAGTCAAATGGCAGTGGCAGCTCTGCATGTGGGCTGCTCATGCATCTCAACATCCAGTGGAGTCACGGTCACACATTATTAAATCACAGGCACATTCTGGCTCTGGCTCTCACAGCGCAGCAGCCGCACACATGTAACATGCTGCTACGCTGTGAGAGATGCACAACCCAAACACACACACACACACACACACACACACACACACACACACACACACACGAATGTGCTCTGACACACAAAGATCCACCAGGGCCTGCACTCTTTCCTTCAACAGGGCTCATCGTCACGGTAACGTGTCTTATATAACAGGAAAAGCTGCCTGTGTCAAATGGAGGCGGCACAGAAGATTCTCCCAACGCCTTGGCTTTCTGAATACCTGAATGTGTGTGTGTGTGTGTGTGTGTGTGTGTGTGTGTGTTCATGTGTGTGTGTGACAAAAAGTGCCCATGTGTGAGATAAAGTGGAGAGTGAGTGTCATCTTGTGTTTGTGCATGCATGCGTACAAGGTGCGTGTGTGTGTGCGTGCATGTGCGCGCGCGCGCGTGTGTGTGTGTGTCAGTCTTGGGCACAGATTGGCATTTGAAAGAAGGACAGATAGTGAAAGAAGATGAAGGGAACAGGAGGGAGGGTTGACAGAAACATGTGCTCCATGGTGTGTGTGTGTGTGTGTGTGTGTGTGTGTGTGTGTGTGTTTGCTGCATCCACAGTCTCTCTTTGTGAATACATGTGTACGAGGGCTGTATATGGATGTGGGAGTATGGGGGCTTAGCAGTGTCAGAGGAATAATCCACTGGGGGATGGGCTCCATGCTTCCCTCCACTACTAAGCCTCACGGAGGAGAACAGTGAAAGAGTGCACTCAACCCTTTTCCCTGCTGGGCCACTTCTCCAGGGATATATGCAAAAGCACTTTCTCACACACTGTCTCCTCTCTCTCTCTCTCTCTCTCTCTCTCTCTCTCTCTCTCTCAGAATGTCCCATCTGTTCTGTTTGACACATCCGTCCATCGCCATCATTACTGCTATTAGCGGCTCTAATGTGTCACTGTTGCCGGGGTTTGGCACCTCTCGGTTACAAAATGTCTCCTCCTCGCTTTGTTAAGTCACCCTCACTTAAATCTTTATATTTTGCTAGAACACTGTCTTCTCTCTCTCTCTCTCTCTCTCTCTCTCGCTCAGTCAAACTACATACAACCATTATGAGGTGTCGCCACTCTCCTAACCCAATGTGAGGACAGTCATTACATGATCATTTTTCACAGGGACATTTTTTTTGAATATTCAAAAAATTGGATAATCAACAAAACACAACCTTGACTGTATCAGTGATGATTTGTTATTATAAGGTAACCCTGCTATAAGGACGATATAACGTCATCTCCTACCATTTATTCAGTAATCTGGGTCAGGCTGTAAATCTACCAGTACATAAGTCCATTCGGGGCATCAGTGTCCGAGTGGGATCCGAACCTGTGACTTTTGCTTCCAAAAGCAACTGCTCTCACCACTGAGCCACTGCCGCCCACAATGATGACATGACAATTATTATTAGCAATTCAGTTCATAATCTCTGCCTCCATGTTTGTGGATGAGACATGGGCCCAACTCAAGTGTCTAACTTAATATCGGATTCGATTCAAACACAGAATGACTGACTGAACATGTTGAACTCCATAAGGACAAAGACTCTTACACCTCAGTGGTATCTACACATGAGATGTTCTGGCATCACCTCTGTGGCGGGAGAAGGTGGAGGGAGATGTGTCGTCCGTCTTCACGCGTAGTTTATTGCCTCATCCTGTGTTGTCATTTCACTTCATCTGAGTTTCACGTATAATTGTGCCTCACTTCTTCCGCTTATTATTGTCACCACGGATACTACAGTATAAGTAACAAAGAGCAGCGGCATCATTACGGTTCACATTTCTGCACAAACAATGTCATTAAATAGCCAGCGGTGTGTGAATGCAGAGTGAAGTGCTTCTAAAATGAGCGTGCGCGCTGCCTCTGAATCACCTTGAGTATGTCGGGTCAATCAGCCGGCGGGTCCTTTTTAAAATTCATTGCGTCCGCCGACAGGTGCTGTGACCCGAGGACGGGGAGACTGGCAAAAGCGGGGCCGGCATCATCGCCATGGTAACGGCACAATGATGCGCGGGGGAGCGGGGGCTACACGGTCGCGTGGCTCAACGTCCCCGCGACTGAGGAGGACGCCTTTCCTCCCCCGCTGTGAAGTTGTGCATATGGCTGCGGCTCACGCTACATAGGTTCGGCAATTACGACATGTTTTAGATCTAATTACCTCGTCCTCAGCTCCCATGGCCAACATCTGCTCGGTGAAATGATCTGTGCGGAGCCTAATGACGAGAGTGGGCCTCAACCACCACCTATGGTCTTCCCACTCATTGTCTTCCCTGCCTGATTGCTGCCACAGCAAATCCATACGGAGGCGTAATCACACACACACACACACACACACACCCACACACACACCGACACTATAGTCCACTGACTAAACTGTGCATGCCGGGGCATTAACACGGGCGCCCGTATCCGAAGCCACTGGAGTGAACTCACCAGTCCCCGAGCAATTACAAATATGTCAGTCGACATAATGTTGAGGAAACAGCTGGAGCTGCGTCTAAGTGAGAATAAAGAAGGCAAAGAGCCGCTGGAGGAGTGGGAAGCAAGAGGGGGAGGGAGGGACGGAGGGAGGGAGGGAGGGAGGGACGCCTCAGTTGTGAAGCAATGAGACAGTTGTCAATATGTGTACACTCACAGCATTGATCTAATAATTCTCCAAGCCTCCCTTTGTCCGTACGTGCAACACGTGGGCCACAAAACCCATTGGATTGATCTGCTTCGCACTTGCCTCAAGTGTTGCCGGCTTCCCAAGGACGAGCAGTATTGGATTTGGTGTCGTCCAGAGACGCACTGTGCTCCATATGAATCATATGTAGTCAGCGGGGCACGTCCTCTGAATGTGTCCCACCGTAAGGATCCACATTCACAAAGTAATTCACAATTACTTTGTGCCAACGTCCGATAAACTGCTGAACAATGTGCAGTGGAGCGTTGTGCACAATAAGCATGCACTTAGGCACTCAGCAATTTACCTGCAAATCATGGTGCAATAAAGCAATGCAAGCACCACCCGCCCCCCCCCCCAGACTGTTGGGCACCATGTTTTGTGTGTTGTCAGCACCTCGTTGTAGAATGTGATTTATGATGCACTGTGGGTTTGTGTATGTGATTGTAATCGCGTAGTATTTTTGCAAAGATAAGTTTCCCTCGGGGGACGATGGCGGCAGCATTCGGCATCGGGGTCGAATCGGGTTACAGTCGCGTCCGGATCATTTTGACTCTCATTTCACCATTTTTGTGAGACACACACTCACGGGTATCGCGGCCGATGACCTTCGCCATGGCAACAACATCCTTACAAGCTCACCTGTAGAGCGTTTATTTTGAAAAGCCGGTGTTAGGACTGTGTCAGTTGCTCGACATCTGAAAAAGTGCGACGTGCAACATGAGAAAATGTTCACTCTGTCATTGAATTTGAATTGAGACGTTTTCTAACTTCACTCTGCACCACAGACTGTTTATAAGAGGTTTAACCCATAAAGCGATGGTACATTGTGGAGCAGAGGTCTCACCTGTGACCACGAATCATTCTGAAGGAGCCTCAGAGCATGAACACGGGAGAAGAGAGCACATAATGGGTGATACGCTAGCTTGGCTTAAAGGTGCAGTATGCACGATTTTCAAGAGAAAAAGGCTTCCGGAACGATCCATCTCAGTCATCTTTAATGAGCCTTTCAACAAACACTGTCTTATAGTTTTCCACGTGGGCCCACGGTGTGATTTACATCCACTCAGGGCGTCGACCTGCTTCCCCTGCCCCACACGTCTCCTCTTTAGCCGGGTTTGAACCGTGCCCGGGACGACCGCTGCACCGAGCACGAGCCTGGCCGCGCAGATTACTGATCATTAGGAGGGCAGATTAGAGCCCGAGTCTCCAGATGGCCGAGGTGAATCCCCATTCTGACCACAGCACCGGGACCCACGTTCACAACTCACCGCTTCGCCGCTCGTGTGGCTTTTACGCCCGATTCACCGTGGACACGTTCCACGACGCCGTTCTAAGGTGGAATCTGACTTCATATCAAAATGCAAACGTTTTCTTGTTGTTTCCCTGTGAGATTGACCGAAAGCAGTTCAACCTCATCGGGTTGAAGTAAGTTTCCATCATGAGACGTTCGTTTGTTTTCTTCACTCTTCTGCACTTCGGATCCGAACAACATATTCTTCCTCTATTCGACTCGTTGGCGTTTAAAGAGCCACGTTAATGGCTGTCACCTCTCGTCGGTTATTGGCACAACTTCCCCCTCGGTTTGCCTCACGAGAGGTGGCACGTTGTGCAAATCTCCCCTCGCTCCCCTTTACGTATCAACCATCTCTGAACGAGGAGCGCCGCCTCTGGACCCAACGTCTTTTTTCCCACAGCTCTCCTCCGACTCTCTGACTCACCCTCTCACTAATTTCATGCTCCCTCATCCTTCTCTGTGTCTCCGGTTCCTGTCCGTTGTCACACGTTATTACCCCTGTGTCTCGGGGCTCTGAAGGGGGAAGAAGTAAAGCAGAATAATAGAGAGACAACACGGATGAAGAGCCGCAGCACCGGACGCCAACGCTGAGATGAAATGCTGCAACTTTTTTCCACCGCTGGATCTCATCCCATGTTAACCCCCCCCCCCCCCCCCCCCCCCCCTGTTCCCCCCCCCCCCCCCCCCCCCGCCCTCATCCACGTCTCCTCTGGGGGTCTGACAACTCATTGACCATGGATGATAAAGCCCTGCGGGGGGTGGGGCGGTTGGGGGTGGTGGTGGTGGGGGGCTCAATATGTTTTGAAACAGCTGCTCTCTGCTGGAGACATGTGTGAAGAGTCATGTGTGCCTTCGCTGGAGGAGAGAGAGAGAGAGAGAGAGAGAGAGAGAGGGAGATGTGAAGTGAACGTACACATCTGGCTCAATGCCTGACCCACTATAAATAACGCCACACACAATAAGATGGAGACGCCCCGAGCCGGCGCCACTGTGCGACGTGCATGTGGGCGTAGGTGGCAGAGTGGCTGTTGTCATGGAGGACACGCACAAAAACATAGAGGGATTTGTGTTGTTGTTGTTGTATGTTGATGCACTGTATGTGCATTAGGCCTGCAGCTGTGTACTCCCCCCCCCCCTCCATTGGCTGGTAATTAGCAGCCTCTCCGTACCAGCCCCGGACTCCTGGAAGTTATTGCCGCCGCGAGAGGACGAGGGAGGGAACGCCGAGCGTTTGGCGCTGCTGTATTTTTAACCGATCACAATGTGGAGCGAAGAGAAAGCGCTCGGATCCAAATCCTCGCCGCTCCGACTCATTAGCATCACACAGGAGGGCTGTCGCACATCCTCTCCCTCCGACAGCGACTGCCCATGTCTGTCTGTGTTTGTATGTGTGTGTGTCGCCAGAAGCGCCCGCTCAGCACATTTGTGAGACAGGGAGTCCACCCGATTCATCGCCGCCACATTCCTTTGCCATCCCACCAGACACAGAGGCTCGTTGCCCACCTGCGCCCACACAAAGCCCAAATCAGTCTGGCACCCAGATCTGAGCCACGCATTGTATGGAGGATAAACGTTAAAGGTGCAGTGTGTGACATTTTGTGACCTCTGGAGGTGAAGTTGCGTGTTGCATCCATCACCTCACCCTCACCCTTCTGAGCATGCAGGAGAACCTATGGTAGACTTCAGTTGTCATTCAAACTCAAAATATGTTTAGTACGTCCATTTTTACTTCTGTAAAAACATGGCGGCCCCCTCCCCCCTGTTAATATACATTTAATGGGCTCATTTAATGTTAATGGGAAAAAAATATTTCAATTCGGTGATTACAAATTCATGGAGATGTCGGTATATAATTGTTTAGTAATTATATTTTTTTAAAGTGACAAAAAATGACAGAAAATCGTACACACTGCACCTTTAAACTACATTCCTATCAGTGTGTTTAGTGTTATCAATAAGACACAGCATCTCTCATCTAGCATGAGTTA